>WSUE01000381.1:0-28827 GCA_019633535.1 Tulasnella sp. JGI-2019a
ATGTAGAAATGTTGGCTTTCCAAGGTGTGTGGGTAGAATGAACAAACATAACAAATGTTGACTTGGGGACTTGGCGCACTTTGCAAGGTTGAATGTAAACCAATGGGCATTTGCTTGGTGTGAAGTCACATAGGGCAAATGTAGGTGATGAGGGCAAATACAATATGACACCATCAGTAAGTACCCCTGGTTGGTGCCCTTAGCACAGTAGTGCCTATCAGAGTCTAGCTTGGAGCTGACTCTTTACAGTGCCATGCTGGTGTGAAATTGGAGAAATTATGTATGCTGCCATGATTTTTGTGATGTAAGCCACTTTCTTTCCTTCCAATCTAACTGATACACTTGCTCCTCAGGCGAAGCATGTCAAGGAGCATCCCCTCTCCACATTTCTAGGGTGGGCACACTTGTCTACCACTGACAGGGCACAGATGATTGCCCTAGGGATTACTGACACAAAGGGGCCTGATGGTCAGGTCACATGTGCTCTATGCCTTGATGGAGCACATTATGTCACTCTGAATGGTCCTCCTAGTCATATGGAGAACATGTATGTCACTTATATCAGATACTGTTAATGTCATGACTTAGCATCTGTCATGTCTTTGTAGCTCAGCAGAGGATGTCATAAGTTGCTCTTCATCTGGCTTCTATCAACCATGTAGTGGATGTCAGTGACTTCATAGGAAATACTTGAAGTGCATGCACTAAGAGTTCAATGAGAGTAAAGTGAAATACAATCTACAAGAGGCAAAGTGAGGAACAGTCCTCCTCACTTTGCTACTACTTAAGCAATCCTACAAGCCTGACACATCACGTACAGTAATCGGGCTGTGTATCACTAAGCCATAGAACAATATCAGTCAGCAACATAGAATAGAACAGCATAGAACAATCACAACACACATCCCCAGGATGCATGGAATATCTGTAACCCCCATTGCCATGTGCCTTCCAGGCACAACTCCGTGCTCTCCACTCTGCTCCTTAAGTCACTTCCCGATGGTCATGACAGTTGGCACAATTGGATGCCAATATGCTGCTAACTGTTTTTCTTCTTAGGCACTACCTTGAATCCCCTGGATTGCACCACTATAGGATTGACCCACTGTTTGACCCGCAGCCGGTAGCTATCAACCTCGTCTGGCTGGTCATATGCCAAGGCGGCGTGGGTGTTCCCCCTGGGAGCAGGTGACTTTCTTTGTCCCTGCCCCTGACCATGATGAACTCAATCTCTAGGCACCGGCTATCGAGTATAACGACTGACGACTATGAAAATCTCAATTCTCGCGCTGTCTTTACTTCCGTTCTTACTTCGACTCTTGCTTCCATCTTCGGCCGCCAAGCAGCTCCTTCGTCCACCAACAGCTTGCTTGCACAACAGAGCACTGGCTCTAGTAGCGCCTTGCCTTCCCTACCTTATGTACGCTAAACACATCCATGGTAATTCAGGCTCCGCGTATAGTATGGCTTTTTTTAATTTTTAAACTTAATCGGATGCTTCCATTATGCTTAGGCCTGGGTGAGTTGTGCCATTGAACCTGTTTCATTGAGATATTGTGAGACAACTCATTCCCGAGCTCATCTCCGGATTGAATTTCATGGTTCACAATCCCCTCTGGGGCGGGCCTCAGTGGCGGTAGATTGAACTCGGTGAGCTACCATAATATAAATGTTGGGCTCTTAGATATTGGTCTATTGATTCCCGTATTCTCAGAAACCTCTTCCACAATCTCTCAAACAAGCTCTCCGACATTCTATATATTCAGGAATAATTATCTAACGCCATTGCGCTGAAAGGAACCTTAAATTCGATATTAAGGTTTGATCCTTCCGGGATAGGAGCGACCGCTGCTGCGGTGGTCTTGGCATCCACATAATCAGTGGTCGAAAAGCTGGATGGTTTGTGTCTGGAGATTATATTCGTACATAAGCAGAAGGTCGGTTAGCGGTAGGACGGGGTAGTTACGGTATTGCGAGGGAATAATCACCTTGCCTCGGCATGCAACTTAAGACCTTCCAAACAAAAGAGGCGCGGGCCGCAATGTCCGCATTTGAGGTGTTTCGGGCCACTTGGGGCTGATCGAACGAGGGGGTGTCCTGTGAGAGCCACCGGCCGCGGCTCAATTAGTGGGTCGATTATATAGTCGTGTGATCCAGGAGAGTCTATACCGTGCCTGTAATTACAATAAAATAGGAATCAGCAGTGGTCCGTTTTGAATAACATGCCAGAAGTGTTTAAGGGTAAATGACGCGCATACCTATGCTTCAAATGAGCCGAAAGACTAGTTAGGGAGCTGCCACGCAATCGATCGGCATGGGCACATTTGATTCGGCCCTTCGGGCTCTTCGGGTCGGTGTTCTCAAGGGCGATGATATTGGCCGTATCAACAGTGGACAAGAGCGTCCACCCCACAAAGGCGGAAAGGGGGTGCTCGTCGATATGCCTCGCCTACAAGAAAAATGTATGAATTTAAGATGCTCGTATTGAGGACAGTATGAATGGAAGTACACAATTTCTCCAGTTTCGAGCTAGCACAGCGCCTTCGGGGCAGTTCTGACAGTAAAACCGAGCATCGAGTTCGTCCAAATCGTCTACAGTCGCGGTGTTGGGGTCCAACCCAGCGGTTATAACTAATTCTTCCACCACCCGGCTGGCATCTGCGTCATACTTAAGACATTCAAAATACCAGTTGAAAACCTCGGGTGGGACATGGAAGGGATGTTGGCGATGGAAATTGACGTGGCGGCCAATATGATTTAGCGTGTGAATATTTTTGTCTGGGCTGCAGGTATCCCGGCACCCGAAGATAGTCTTGGCGAGGCCCAGGATTTCAAAGTCTGCACCGGACGGTGCGTCCGGAAGTGGTAAGCCCCCTCCATCCGCTACAATTTCCAAGATCTCAGCCATCTTTGATCTTTCCCAATTTAGAATCCAGTGAGGGAGTCCTGCGACCGCAACATCAACGTCTTGGGGTGTGACTCGTACTTTCTTGCCTCGTTCGATCACGTCCTCGAACGGCGGGGATGAAAGGAGCTCCTGGATAGCCGGTGTCAAAGAATCCTCCTTCAAGCCGTTATTGCTTCTGTATTGCGTGATGACCGTCGTTGCAACCTCCCGTCGGTGTAAGCCGTCACGACTCTTTGTCACCCTTCCTGCTTTTATACCGGTCAACTTCTGGGTTATATGGGCACTCAATGCTTTCCAATCTTTCGGTTTCGAATCAGATCGTGGGCTCGTGACGTCAAGACTTTAGCGGAGAAGGCTCACGGGTATTTGTGACTTCAATTCCTTGAAGAACCAGCGGATTCCAGCATAGATCTGTGATCGCATCGATGTCCCGACGTTCGTATCCTGCCCTTAAGAGCCGCTCGATGATGCTAGAGACGAGAGTTAGAACCGCCACAGCAGAGCTTCGGTCGGTTGCGTCACGTACATGCGAAGTCTCTGATCTCGCACAGAGTCACGATTCATATGCTCTTCAATCCTTCTACGCCGAGACCATTCGAGACATTCGTCCCCATTCTTCATGATCTTGGCCACCTCAGCCTTTCGTTCCGTTTTAAAGGCTTCGCAGCGATCACTCGCTCCTGGTTCATTGGCGAGGACTCGATTCTTCCAGTCTTGAACAGTCACAGCCATATTGGTAACTTCTTTGACGTAAAATAGGACATAGGTGCCTAGGTAGCCTATCGAAACATGGACCTCAGCTGGTTGGTTCACCTGATCTAAGTGAACTGGTACTTCGAGGGTGAGAGTAAGGAGTCAACTGCAACACATCCTCGATGCTTTCAATGCCCTGGAACATCTCTGGGACTTTGACCTTGTCAACTAAGCTGAAAACGTATTATATCAGCTTCATTTGTACGATCTTAGGGGGCAAAATAATACTAGCTGTTTGCGGATGCACGAACTACATCCACGACAACGAAGGTGCCAATAAACGGCATCGGCCTTTCTGCCACAATACTGTGTTCATTTGAAGCGGGCATCGGATTAGCTCAAGCAGCATGTAATTTCCGAGTGTGTCTTACAAACCATGCAGTTGCTTGTGAAGAATAGATTGGCCCATTGCGGTTCGCTTTGGTCCGGTGGACAATCAGGGATGCGAAATGGAGCATTCGCTCGAGCCAGTCTCCATACACTGAGCGAGGTCTAAATCATAATCGGTGAACGACCCACGAAATTGCCAAGTGAGCCGCAGGACCTTGCTCATGAGATACCCTCGAAAAGTTTTCGTGCTCGCGAGATGAAGGAGATCAAGAGGTTGAAGCATTCCGAAAATCTGACATATGTCAATGTGATAAAGTAGGTCGTTGAAGTAAAGAAATCCACGAACATAGTCGACAACGTCAACCGGTAGTGTGGCGATCATGGTTGCCATTGTCTGAGCCTGACGGGAGCAATGAGTTGGTGATTGTTTGTTCTCAACATGCGCCCCGCTAGGCCGCTGTTACAACCGATGCATCACATGTCTTCCAAGAGTGTGGTCTATCATATTCACTTCTGCTGTTCAGGAGGAATCTATTGGACGCTCTCGTATATTGACTCTCTCAGCTGCTCCGAGCAGAAATCGTCTTAACAGCCACGAACTGCAGAAATCGCGAAGGGAATGACACTGGTAATGATAAGAATGGTCGGACAATCGTTCAAATCAGGTTCAACCACTTCGGATTCCATCATTAACGCTGACCAGAAATTCCTTCTGGAATCTATCAAGAGCAGAGCTCTTCGCTCTACTTACATGTCGTGTGTATGAACACGCGACAACAACTCCACCTCCGTGCCTGACGATCGTCCGCTTTTACATCACCCAACCGCCTCACCTTTTTCACAACCAAGTTGCATATCCCAAACCATGTCAGCAGCTCCAGCAAAGCCCGAAGGTCCACTGATTGCCGTTGATATGGACGATGTTCTGTGCCAGACGGCTGGCGCGTTGGCCGATTGTAAGCTCGGGAATCCACGCCAAAACCCCAATGCTCATGCCCCTCTATAACCTCTTGACAGGGCATAACACGATATACGGAACCTCTATGAGCGTGAACGATACCCACTATTACCATGTACGTTGGATATATTGACCAGTGTCACCCTCACAAGTGCATGTGATTTTTAAGTAGCTATGGAAGAACGAATACTGGGGAACGCGTGAGTATATACAAGACGACAACGACTGGACTCGAGCAAAGACGTTGACAGGCCATTTCAGAGCTGGAGACGCGCGAAAAACTCAAGGTGTTCCAAGAGAATGGATATGAAAACCTTGAGCCCATACCCGGGTCGCTGGAAGCGTTACGCGAACTCAAGTCTTTAGGGTTCCGTCTCATTATACTCACAGCCAGGTCGCACGAACACGAACAGCACACAATAGAATGGATAGACAAGTACCTCCCCGGTACGCCTCGCCTTCGTCATGCATTGGACGTCGGGAAGCCTGATTCCCCATTTAGACGTCTTCGATGAGGTTATCTTTACGTCGCACTTTGCCGTCATGGACAAAGCAGCCATGAAAGCGAATCCATGGGCCGGGAAACCCAAAGCAGAGGTACGCCACGACGATGTTCACAACATGCGCCATGCTGATCCTCATCTCCTGACATACACACATTCTAACCTTCCAAGGTCGTCAAAGCCAAAAACGGCGTCCTGCTAATCGATGATTCGCTCGAGAATGGCATGATCTGCGCCTCTCAAGGGATCCACGTCCTTCTCTTCGGGCTCAACCCATGGTCCACACGACACAGCACCACCAACGGGCCGTTGGACTTGCTGAGCCGGTCAGAGCGGATCAAAGCGGGTGACGATGGGTTCTGGGAGAGGGAGGTGATGAAGGACTTTCCCGAGGATGTGAAGCCATTTATTCGGAGGGTGCCGGGATGGATGGAGGTGTTGGACTGGGTGAGAGAACAAGGGAATGTATTGCTGAATACGAAGGCGGTGACGGGAGTGGAACAGGGCCCGCCGTTAAGAGAGTTGGAGCGACTTGGCGATGAAGTGATCGTCGACTAACATGCCTCAAGTCGCCGGGAGAGCCTATCCACTATCTAGAATGGAAAACCACTGCGTGTATCAGGTTAATGAATAAGGTTAAGGTCCAAGAAAGAAAGTGAGATGCGTTCTTTGAACGGGGGGTTGTCGAGGATGATGTGCAGAAAGACAAGGTGAAGTTCTATGTGTGTGCGCGTGAAAAGGTCCGTCAAATGAGCGTGTATAAAATGGAGAGACGACAAAAAGCCCCAAAGGATGAAAAGGAAAAAAAGAACCAACAGAAAGATCAAGTCGGCAAAAGGCCCCAGTGATACGTGTATGAGAATGATGACCACAACAACAAGAAAAAAGGATAAAGGGGGGAGATTAGAATGGATCGGAGAACGTGTTTCAGACGCCGTGAAACACAAAGACCCAGAGGCGAGAGGGATCGCATCAAATCGCCCAAAGAGGAATGAGAAGGAAGAAGAAGAGAACAGCATGTGTAAGAATCGTGAGACAACTAAAAGCCCAAAGGGGGAGGCGCCGAAGGCACAGAGATAAAAGGGAGTGAAATGATTTGGGTGGTTGCAGAATGACCAGAAATGGCGGTGGTTGTTGGTCCACCGGAAGATGAGCAGGATGCGATCATGGTACAGCTGAATGAAGTACAGCTGTGTTCTATCATTTGGATTTGGTCGCGCCGAGTTGAGGTTGCGATTGGGAGGGGTTTCGACCTTGCGGTTTCACCCAGGTGATGAATCGACCAATGTCTTGGGCCATGTTAGCGGGGACCGATCTAGTAATGAACCAGTCCGGTATGAGCCCTCCCATTGTGGTGGTGCTTGCTTTTCTAAAGTCAATACCGAGACACAGAAGCAGAACGTTAGGTTATATAATCATCCGTCTCCCACATAAGTCCCAATAACACTAACCTCAACTCGACATGACCGTCTTCCAACTCCTTGATTCGCTGTATGGCGGCATACTTACCTCGAATACCCCTCTCCTCCATCGCTAGCATAGCCTCATCGCCACTCGTGTCGAAGGGTACAGAGATAATCCAACCTTGGCGAGGGGTGACTGTTTCGAGATGGGTGATGACAAGGACTGTAAAGGTGCGCGGGGAGAATGGAGCTGATAGTTCGAAGTGGATCGACCAGACTATACATTTATCGAGATCAATGCTTGTGATGATTGACATTCTCTAAACACGGCGTACCTTCCATTACGCCGGGTTCGATAGCATTGACCAACGTCGCATTGGTGATAGCAGGCGTGTATCTTTGAGAGACCTGTTAGACTATCCATCTGCATTTATGTGAACCAACGAGACTCACTCTGCCTGATTGTTGTAGTGATTTTCGCCAAGGACGTCCCAGAAATCAGAGAAGGTTCCTTCTTCAGGTGGGTGAGTGCTAACACGCAAGAACCAAGGAGGACCGGTGGGTATTTTCCTGCTGAACGTCTGGACAGTAGCGGTGGTTCCATTGGGTTGGAAAGTCTTGCCCTGCGTCCAGGTGGAGGCGTCTTCCATTATGGTCCGTCCATTCTTCAAGATTGTCTCGAATGACGGCACCCCTATCCAATATTAAATGGCAAGAGAACGTTTCGAATTAGCCTTTCAATCTTAACTCGGATGCAGATGGGGATTGATTGGGGCCTGAGACGGAGAGGTGTGCCAAAAATAGGAGCAATTTGATGGGACCCGTGACTGACTTTTGGGGTTCACTGGCCGAGAAAGTTTGATTGGGAAAGGCATGTCTCTGCCGCTGCCTTGGCTACTTGCTCACGAAGAGCGGGAGTATGAAGGACCAGATGGCAGAATAGTAGATGGGTGAAACGAGAGCGATGGCAACGGGAGGGTAACGTTGCGTTCTCGACCGATAGAACCAATGCAGATGGTGCCTGACTCTACCAGCCATCTACGCCGAGGCTCAGAGCATGCACCATCCAGTCTTGCGAGTTGAAATCATTCATCGTCAAGACATGCGGCGTACTCGGAAATATTCAGGTCCCTAGCATTCGGTAGCGGGCAAATCTTAAGGTGGAGCCATTCAAAGGTTAAGGGCTCCGCGAACTCGTGCCTGCGGCATAGCCCGGTGCCGAAAAATCGGCACGCCCGCTCGCCCACCAAGCAGCCACCCAACTGCTGAATCTATGTGTTCTGGTTCTACGCTGGCGTCAACGGATTGGTTGCTTAAACGTCGCCCGGTGCAAGTACGAACCCTCGGATGAGCGAGCTATCGTCTGTGCCGTCACTTTCCCTTTAAAGACGGTCTTAGATTGCAGTGTGGATGGACTCACGATGGAAATGTATAATCAATGCGGGAATTTAGGGCGACAAACCTCCCTGTTGGAAGCATAAGGCGTAGACGACCACAACCACCAAATTATCCCCTTTGGATCATAATCTTCACGTATGGCCAGTCCGGAGCAGCACCTTTTGCTTCCTCCAACAAAAACAATGATTTCGATCAAGGTCGAGCCATCGGTAGGCCCATTTCGAGCACCTATCTCCATATTCTGACTCCTATTGCTGCGAAGCAGAGAAACAAACCGATCGCATTCAGTTGCATGTTAAGCGTAAAACCAGGCAGAAGAATAGAACAAATGCATAGCCACACTACTAATTGGCTTGTGCATGAAAAATGGTCAGACCCCATCTGTCTCCTCTCCATCCTCTCACCGACTGCTACTGAAGCGGGTCATGATGATGAAAATTAGTAAACAAAGCAATTGATATATCACTCCGGCCACGTTGATCGCAACACCTGGCAAGAGCGTTTCTTCGCTCCAAACAGCTGCAGTAATCGCGATGATGACCAGGACCAGAGCCAAGAGGAGAAGAACTGTATGTGCGAAGAGGAAGCTGATTATGATCATAATTTTGGGCCACATTTTGAGCCCCATGTATGAGAGAAAGATAGGATGAATTACTGGGCATTCGTGGCTTAGAATGTGTCTCTTGACCTACGCGAAGAGTCACAGACCGCAGGTCCACAAAGATGTAGGAGATAATACACCGACCATAAGTGCTTGCATGGACACCGCGACGGTAGCCGCGAAAGCGATGAAGGGGGGGTCACTGCTCCACTTAGCTAGACTCAGGTTGGGCGATTTCGTTGACAGGAATGCCGCTGCTCCTCTGGAAGTGAATATCATCAGACGGCATTCCCCCCTTGGCGTGTGTCATTAAGACGTACGTGATGAACAGCGATGCAATGACATTTATGTTGTAGACCCGGGTCGCAACGGCATCGCGGAATTCGACCCATTCTTTATCGTTGGCTTCCTTCAGTAGGAAGTCCAACTTCTGGACCGAGTATATACCCACGCTACCGAATAGAAAGACGGAGACAAATAGTGCTAGAACTAGAGATTATTCCAGCGCAAGTCCCCCGGCAATGAGACACTGTATAAGGTAATGCATTATCACCGTGAGACAATTACCTGCAGGGATTATATCTAGAAATCGGAAATGATGTGACGTATTCTCGCCCGAAGGCAATTCTTGGGTTGAAGCCAAGTTTCGGTCATCCCGAAATGACGTCGCCATCTGAGGGACCTTATCTGAAGATGCGGCGTGAAAAGACATAGGTGATTCGGGGGGAGGACTTGGTAGTAGGCGTTGTTGATAGTCGTTGTGGAGGGTGAAAATAAGTCGGTAAAACATATACGACTGGATTTATATAGCCTAGAAAGAGAAGATCATATGCAAGAGGGTGGGATGTCGTTGCGTGATCTGGGCCAGGTTCTGGCAAGTCAGGTGAGCTTGTTTGAGAGCACCGCTGCATGTCGGTGGCTTAGGACCTGAGTGCTCGGATCAGTAGCAAATAGCCGTCAACACCCCAGGGTCACTTTTGAGAGCACCGCGATACTGCATACTGGCGGCTTGGGGGCTGTATACTCGTCCTTCTTCAGATCGGTGGTAGATGCTGATACTGGGCATTTACACCCCATGATCTTGAGTGTATAATGTTGCGCCCGGGGTATCCACGAAGGAATGGTATATAGAAAAACGTATTTAGTGCGTGTTTGTTCGTGGGTTCGGTGTTGTGTTCGGTGTCAGCTTCAAAGGGCCTATATCAATTTATTGCTTTGTGGGTAGATAAGAGCCAACACGGCGTTCAGTATGAAATGCTCTTCGCTGTATTCTACTTAAAATACGGTTAACCGTAAACGCTATCAACATGCAGCATGGCGGTGCTCCAGCCATGCTCTCCTTACTCCCAGACGTTGGTGGCTTGTACCCAAATAAAAAGTAAGGCCTGAGACTTTCCTATCACGAGTAATGACTCCTCTGGGCCACACAACTGACCAAATGGTCGTGATTGGAGGCTCAGGCTTGGCCATGCCCAACACTCTTTCAAGTCGCGGCCCAGTATTATGTGGAGCCAACTGAAAAGTGACCCAAATACTCTGCATCACTGCATTCAACCTGCAAACCTAGTTTAACAACTGAAATAGTTACAAGAAAAGACATAAATAAACATGCATTACCACAATTCTTTCATTACCGAATCCTCCACCCTAACTTCATCCGACTCTGATTTAAGCTTAAGCACTAGACTTGGCTTTAGACACTGGAGAGCGATGATTTTAAGAATGCAAAATAGCTTCGAGGGTTACGACAATATCTGGCTAAGGTGGACCTATTCAATGATTCCATTCCGAAATCCAAGGTGTCGCTAATGCAGCTCTACGAACATATAGTCGCCTATATTGTTACTGGATTAGTCGAGGCAATGGCTCATATCGTGGGGCTCTTGCCTGCTCGCTTTTTGTGTTTGCGACAATCAATATCCTATTCCTATTCTCAAATGTTGACGCAGCCCGTAGAAAGAAAATACGCAAAGATTCCATTTACTATCACTATAAAGACGGCTAGCGTGACCCCCCTTTAAACGCTTGCAAGAGTGGTAGCGAATGTAAGGACTGCTGAAACGACTTCGGCCTCGGGTCTGAAAAAATAGTATTCCAAGTGATCAACTTCGATACAATTAGAGAAGTCTTAATACAAGGGCGACATTGCCAAGCCAAAGAGATGAAGCCGTGTGCTTCGTGAGCATGGTGGGATGAGAATGACGCCAAGCCCCCATGCCCACCGAACACCCTGAGTAGTGCAAACGAGGTTTGGAAGGACTCATACGCTTCGGCTCATCAACGGCTCTAATCGATACCTGTTGATGAAGCGCTTCGAGATGGGCGCGTTAGCTCACAAAGCACGTGCAATAGATTGGGGGCGTTCAGGGCGGCTCTGGGTCCCTGTTGAATGCAAAAGCGAAAACGACCCCATTCACGATCACCCCCTCGTTATCCCCACCAGACGAGACGCCCATGGTCTTCACGCGTGGCCAATCTGGAGAAACGATTTCTCTCTCCTACAGCGAAGGGAATGATTCGGACGAAGGTCAAGCCACGAGTAAGGCTACTCAAGGCTCCCACGTCGATTTCATTTTCAAATTCTAACTTGATCCCTCAGGTAGACAGCCGGCTAAGAAGAAGGCTCGCGCAAATCATACGTTAAACTCTTGGGACAGTGGCAGTGAAAGCGAGTGTAGGAGTCGCCAAAACGCTTTGGTCCGAGGTCAAGCCCGCTGAAATGTTCCCATCCCAAGTGACAGACCTTGATGGCGATCATCTCGAGCTGCCTAAACTACAAAAGCCGCATACGGTTCATCCTTTCAAGTGGTGTGTCAAGAAACCGGTGGCTGAGTTTTTGGCGACTCTACCATTGGACATCATTTATTATGTACCTCAAACTATTACTTTCCTCAACTAAGGAATTTCGATTCACAGTGTGCTGACGAACCTTGCTGTCTCCATAGATATTCGGACAACTCGAACCCCTTGATCTCCTTCGTCTGGCGAGATGTACGAAGACCTTCCGGGGGTACCTCATGAGCAAGGTGCTACATCTTTCTTGACGACTCCTTAGCCCGCTCTCTAATGATGATTTAGACCTCACTTAGCATATGGAAATCTGCCCGAGAAAATGTCCCATGGGGTGTCCCCGACTGCCCATCAGATCAAAGCGAGCCGCAATGGGCGAACCTTATCTTCACGAATGACTGTATGGTGAGTGACGAGGTCTCTTCTGAATAATAAATATCGCCACAAATAATACAACACCCGCATAACATGGATGTAGTTTTGTGGCCAGAGAGGCAAAATCGTTGACTGGACCCTTCGACTCCGTGGGTGCAGTTTGTGCATCAACGCCAAGTGAGCCTTTTCCCGTTCCTTGCGTTTCTACAGCTGAGACAGACCCAATTCCCCTTCAGTTTAATCTATCACCTCAAAGCTCCGATATTGTTTCCATACGTTGAGAACATCGAGGACGTGTTGGAACTACTTCCTTATTCTAATAGTATGTGCACTTTGAACATTACCTTGAACAGCCCTGCTGATTATCTTATCACTACAGGAAATGGCAGCACATCGAGTCGATTTTACACATGTCAAGAAATCGTGAAAATGGCTGCGACCGTTGAAGACGGGAGGAACGGTATGGTAGTCAAGCGTTATGAAGCTTCCAAAGCCCAGCGAAAAGCCGAGGTCGCGTCAATCCTCCAGAGCGGGAAGAAATGTCCCGCGTGGTCGCTGGAAAGGTCGGCACGTAAGGCGAGGCAAAAGGCCGACGAGGAGCTTCGCGTCAGGGTCGAGAGAGAGCGCATGTACGTGCCACAGCTAACTTAAATCCTGTTGTGATGATGAATGTAACTGCGACTGAATGGTACAATGATCTCTAGGATCACTCAGAAGCTAAAGGAGGCGGGTCACGATGATCGTGACATCGATAGTATTGTTTACCACCCCCTGGTCGTGAAAGCAGTTAAAATTACGGATGCTCGTGAGTCGCTCCGTCCGAATCTCAGTAGCTTAGTCCCTAACATGGATATCTCATTTAAACCCGAAGAGTGGGTAGAACTAAGTCCCAAGCTCACTAAGCTCGTGATGAAGGAGAAAGAACGCAGGCTAGACCGAGAACGCCGCATTCTTGTCACCGAAAGACGAAAGGTTTTCGTGACGGTTATCAAGGACTTCCAGGAGAGCAACGGCCTGTGGGAGTGTTCCTTTGCACCGAGTCTCACCGAAATTCTTGCAACTCCGCCGTTCTGGGACGTAGTCGAACAAACCGGTGATGCGAACATCACGGCCGAGGACTTTGATGGTGCCATCGCTGCGTTCCCTGACTGGATTGAAAAGTGGAAAACATCGAAGATCATGGAGCTCCTCAAGATCATGGCAAATGGAGGGGGTCCACCACTGCCAAATACGCCTTCCAATGCCGACTTTATCGTCTTCAACCTCGCTAAGACATTTTTCAGATGCAAACGCTCTATTGGAATCGGTAAGATGCACACCTTGGGTAATATGGACCGTCATGCTTGTATCCATCGCGTGCATTTTCCTGGTGCTGGCGACCGGGAGATCACCGACTGGGCTTTCGGATGTCTCGTCTACAACGCAGATGCTAGCCGGATGGTGGAGAAGTTGATCACAGCGGCAGGTCTGAATCCAGATACCACTACCGCAGAAGATATGGATCGGCTTGATGCATGATTTTACTGTCGGGAATGCCCGAAAGGCGCCGATCTGGCTCGGACTTGGAGGAACTGTGTACGTCCACGTCGCCCCTCGCAACCCGCTGTACCTTGTTTCGATTATCTCAGCTTATATGCTTTCTTCTTAGGCAAAGCATATCGATGATCATCCCCTGTCTACGTTTGTGGGGTGGACACGCCTGTCTGATGCTGACGCTGCAAGGATAATTGTACTTGAAAACAACGATCCGAGCAATCCAGAGTGTCGAATTAGCTGCGCGCTCTGTGTTGATGCATCGCGTCACTTCACCCCAGATGGTTTTCGTGCGCATTTGAAGAGCAAGTAAGCCGTTTGCCTCAATACCCTGCTGGACTAGCTATCCATGATTACACTGCTGACAATTTTTATGCGCACAGGCATGGGATTGAGTCTCCTGAGCCGCACCACTACCGGATTGATCCCTTGGTCGAACCACGGCCTATATCCCTGACGGATACGGCCTGTCTTCCGTTGAAACTGGTCAAATGTGCACACTGCAGCTCGAGCAAGGCTCGCCGCTTCTATCTGGATGGACTCAAAACGCATGCGCGAGCAGTGTGGGTACTCCTTGAGGATGCTCTATCCCTCTCTGATTGTAAATCATTTTCTTTTAATTGATTCAACCTGCAGGCACAAACTGTCAACTATCACGAACGCCGATTACGTTGATGCTGACGAACCTGTGGCGGTATCTAAGCCCGTGCCAGCCTCAGTACTAGGACCTCATCTCAAATGCCGGCACTGCAAGGGCGCAACTCGGCTCTTCAAGCTGGAGGGACTCAAGGCACATGCTAAGGCTATGTAGGTTCTCTTTCGACTGTTTGGGTCCCCCCATCATACATGGTCTCTGACCGCAAATCTCCCTTCGCTCTGACTCATACCTCTAGCCACAAGTTATCAAGTATCACAACCGCCGACTATATAGATGTAAACGCCCCCACTCCCATTTCCATTCTTGCTCCGACTCCGACGCTAGCGCCGGCACCTGTTACAGCTGCGCACCGGTCTACTTACGCTCTTCCTCCTATCCCATCCTCTTCCGCTTGTGCCCCGTCATCGTCGCGTCAAGCAGCTTCAGCTACATGGGGAGGGGCATCGGCGCCACTACCGCTACCACCACAGGTTCGGGCCGAATCTAGGGGAACACACTGGAAGCAGGTCAGCTATACGGATATGGATCGGGTTGCCGAAGGTGATGTAGGGTTGTGGTACCGCTGAGCGAATGCAGTGAGCTGTTGCCTTGCGTTCTCTTACCCTTTCCTTATACTTCTGGCTTCGTATTTAATATAACTGGACCTTCGGGTCTTATGCAACCGTTTGCTTCAATGTGTCTCAACCAGAGTCGTCAAAATCCCGGAGTTGTGCCGTTGGAAATATGCGCCATGATCCATGCTTCCTGGTTGCGTGAGATCACTTCAACAAACACCCGCCCGGCGGGAGGACGGAACTGCTACCATGAACCGCACCGCAGTGGACTCAAGCTGCACCTAGCACTTACTCAAGTCTGCTGTCCATCACCCCGAATCGAAGCACATTATACCGCACAGAAGAGGAGAGCCAAAAATAGTCGAAGCATCTTAACGGATCCAAGCAAGCATAAGAATCCACTGCTTTGTCACAATTTTTGGAAACTATATAATGGAGATCCGGGTCTTGCCATCCGGATGTCATCATCAATGGTATCCTAGTTCGTGAAATGGCTACGAATCATAAGCGCCACCTAAACCAATTCTGTATTGTGGTATAGTGGATGTAGCTGTTGCTCAGCAACACAAGTTTAAACTTAGCTTAACGGTCAACCCCACCGCTAAGCAACTCTCATCTAAACCACTCCATCATGAACCAGCGAATCCAACTTCCCTTGGGCGCAAAACCAAGGCCATTTCCCATCCCTAGCCCCACCCGCCAACCCCCCTACGATGCTTGATTGTGAAGAGGCACAAATCTACTTGGACTGTGTCAAGCAGCTCGCGGGTGCGTGTTTAGGCAGATGGCTGTGGTTACACCTGAGCTTATTCGTTCTCTCTCAAGTTACCATGGCGTTCAACGAGGCAGCGACTATCACCCATGTTGTTGAGGCAAAAATCTACTACGACAAAGTACGTACAGCATGCTGAAGGCGGCAATGGTAAGACAAAAGTTCGAGCCGCCCTTCCTCCCTCATCTGACCCGTTTGCAAATGGTCTTCGGCCGTAGTGGCTCCCCCTTGGGCTCAGGCGTTCTTTGATTCTATCATTAGACAGGTTGAACGCACAGAGCAAGATGCAAGGGATTCCAACGATATTTTCAATGGACGCTTCGATAACATTGTCGGATGACTCGATCATATCGAGGAGCGCCTTGAGGGGAGGGTTCAACAGATGGATAAACCAGCTGGTCGCTGTACATATGCTATCACTCCTAGTGAGTTCTTCTAATCACTCTAAGAATGGCAAATATCTGATTAGCATGTAAGGCAAATGACCATGGTGCTACAGATATTGAATACAAAATCCCCTGATAGGACTATGCCAAATAGTATAAGAGACATTTCTATCATGAGTAAAGTGTTCCATTCTCACCACAACCTTCCAGAACTTTTAAGCGTGCAAGCGATTCGTGAGCTTACTCAGCAGGAAGTTCCGATTAAGGGGCATTGGAGCAGACATCGAAAAGAAACGCAAGGCAATTGCTCATCATAGAGGCTGCAATACTCTCGTATAGTCTTGTTAAATGAATCATTGGTGCCATGCAGTTGATTACGACGGAATCTCCAGTACACTCGATAGAAAAGAGTTTGTTCACGAGACACGTACAATTTCCAGATGAATGGAAAGACGCCTTTCAAGCAGGGGCACAGCTTGTTAAGAAGCGGCCACAGCAGCAGACAAAGGAGACAAGAGAAAAAGAAAACACTTTGGTTCGATCATCGTCTATCATACACCGTTCACCAAATACGACTCTCCAACAAGACGTCGCCCAAGTTCTCCAACCCAAGGCAAGACTTCATGAATCCTTCGAGCGCAGCCCTTTGACGTCCAAGTGAATTGACGACGTCGTGTCCAGGCTTGACCAGTGGCGCCTTGAGCATGTACGACAGGAGCGACAAGACCGGGTACAGAGGCATGTACTCGCCGACCGTGGTAACCGTGGCGGATGGGAGCGGGCGATAGACGACTCGGGTCATGAGCTCGGCAAGGATGGTGAGATCCAAGATGAGAGGTGATGCCAACAGAGAATCTTCGCACTCGTTGAAGATGTTGAGCGTGTTCTATATCAAAGGAAAGTTTAGGTCAGTTATTGATGTATTGGGAGATGTTGGAATGGCACGTACCCTTCCACCCATCATCAACTCCGAGTGATACTCGTCGATCGCGCGCTTCGAGTCCCCAACGGCAGGGACGTACTTGATGACGATGACGTGATCCGGGTGTTCACCGCTCTTCTCAGCCTTCTTCCCATCCTTGTTCGCCTCTTTCGCTTCTCCAGGCTTGAACAAGAGTGTGTTCGATTCGACCATATCATCTACGACGCTGCTCTTCGAGATTTCCTTGCTCTTGAATTGTGCCTCCGCACTCAAGTTCCTGCCATCGTTGTTGCCAAGATGGTTGTAGCTTGCGATACTGAGCATCTTGATTCCAGCACCAGTGAGGAAGTCGGCGAGAACGCTCTTGACCTTGGTCTGACCGGTCTTAAGATCGTCTCCGGCAATGAACGCGCGGTGCTTCTCGGCGAGGGCCATGCATCCAGGAACGAAAGTGTTCTGCGGGGCACCGTTGATGAAAGGCGCGTCCTCTAGGATGGCTGCGACCGCGAACAAGGTCGAAGGCGAAACCTCAGAGTGGGACGCCTTAATGGCGGCGAGGAGGTTATCCGCAGTATCGTTGACTCCAGGAATGATGTCCGAGTAGCGCTCTGTGTTGGCCGTCCAGAACACCACGACACGGTCCAACTGGTTGTTCGCCTTGAACTCGCGGATGTCACGACGGATATGCTCGAGGTGGGCCTGCTTGTCGTTGCCGGGGATGAGGTTATCCGCACGGTCGGACTGGTTGGCGGCGATGAAGTCCGGGTAGTAGATGGACGGAAGGGGTTTCATGCCGCTCATGAGCTGGGCAACCTGACGCTGGAGGTCGTAGTCGAGCACTTCGGCGCGGCGCATGGCGACGTCCAAGGGAGCACCCGAGATGTCCCAACCGCCGATAACCAGGTCGTTGGGGTGAACAGTCGGGAGGACGTCGGAGATCGGGACATGGACGTCCTTGCCCGTGCGAGGGTCCGTTCCAAGGCGCATAGTAGATGCGCGGACGAGAGAGCCAATGTAGTTGGGGGTCTGAACACCGGCCTTGGTGTGCCATACGATGTTGTGGCGGTTGGCGAGGATGGTGGCCGTGACGGTCGAGCCGTTGTTACCGCCAATCCCAATCATCATCAATCTGAGAGAAAGAGAGGCGCATGTTATCAATAAGGGTGGCGGAGAAAACGCATGATAGGTCCGATGACTA
This sequence comes from Tulasnella sp. JGI-2019a, assembly GCA_019633535.1. NCBI lineage: Eukaryota > Fungi > Basidiomycota > Agaricomycetes > Cantharellales > Tulasnellaceae > Tulasnella sp. JGI-2019a. The sequence continues at coordinate 18,043 of WSUE01000381.1, forward strand.
ACCCAGTCTTTTGGACCTTGCGCTCGGTGCGAATCTCGAACGGTTGGACCGTAGGCGTGATGTTGAGCTGTCCATCAGCACCTTGGACAACATCGGCACCACGATAGTCGAACTTGGAGGTGATGTGATCCGCGGTATACGCGGTGTTCGGAGAGTGTACGACGATAGGGGACGCGCGTTTCGTCGCGGTGGGATGGATCTCTGTCTCGACTTCGGGAGAGTTATAGCCACCGCCGTTGGCATAGAAAGTAGAATGATTCATGAGTTGAAATATAGATTCGATCGATTGGAAATGGATTTAGAGTGCTCGGACTGCGTCGGCAGAGGTGTGCTTGGTGCCTCTGTATGCGTTATGTGTGCTCGAAAGACCGTTCGAGAACATACACTGGGGGGAAGGGAGTTCGAGTTGGAGTGTCTATCAGTTGCTTAGAGTGCAGTTGAAGGGAAAGTTGGGATTTGGATACTGATGGTTCGTTGTGGTGGATGGCGCGGTTTTTTATATGTGAGAGCTGTAAAAAGCGGAGTTTGAAACACTGCTGAGTCGGAATTCACACGCACGGCCGGCCCGATTGGGGTTACCCCGCACTGTCTTTCACGCCTTATCAAGTTTGTACGTCTTCCTGATCAGCGTGTATGCAAGAACCAAGTGCACAGAGACTTGTTACGTCCCATTCTCAGTGCCTCGAGGACGTCCATGGAAGCGTTCAAAGTTCTCGTCCCACAGTGTTCGGCCTAATAGTCGAGAAGCGTTCTGCAGCTCGGGACAGGACCCAAAGCCCAGGAGGGACCCCCGCTTATTGCTCGTTAGGAGTAATGGCAGCAGCGACGTGGCGAGGATACGTCAAGAGACGCGTGCTCTAAGGATAGTGCCTGGGGAAGGTGGCCATTACTCTGCAGCTGCCACAACACTGAGGTCCACACATGCACTTCTCATAAAATGTGATCTGAATCTAATTATAGTCACGGAGAGCGAATCTGACCCCCTCATTGACGACTTCGGGAGGACGGAATAAGCCCAGGTCCAGCTCAAAACTCAGACGTCCAGCTCCTCGCCCACTTAATTATCGACAGCTAGTCTGTGCCTAGCGATTGGTGTGCATTTGCGTTCCGATAAGTGCATGAAGTTTGGCAAACTAGCCCGCCATTATGGTCGCTATATGTCAAGACCGCATCCTTAGGCGCGGTGTTAACAGATGTTCTTTTCAACGACCAGGTTTGCTCAAAATCAAAGGAGCTCATTCTTCTAATGACACGGAATCGGAAAATGTCGAAGAACTGATCGACGTTCTAAGGTCTGATCAGATCCTACCTCAGTCCTATGCCGGTGTAAATAAAGTAGATACGGCAATGATTTCCTAGGTGTAGACCTCTTCTGATGTTTGCGCTTATATATCCTGGTGAGGCGGAAGGGTCGCACCGAGCTCTTTAGAGCACGCAACTACCTCTGCCTCCATCCAAGTTCCTCGAACAAGTCACGAGCCCTTGGCGAAGCTGTGCAGTATTTGGTTGATGACGGTTAACGCCGTCCGCTAGATCGTCCAGACACTGAGGTCCGTCTTACCGCCAGTCGTTCGGCACATAATGTTCCTTGTTTCGGAATTCACCCTTTTCTGACATTAACAGTGCTTAATCGGGCCATAGGGCTTTTGGAATTTTGCTGATGACATGATCGCGATCTAATTAGGAGCAGTATAAACACTTGTAATACCCTACTCGTCAACTCAACAAAGCGATCAGTATCATAACCACCCGGCCAGCGGAAAGCCGCGAGCCTTTCAAGAAGACACGGGGCACCTGGCTTATTTCAGAAAGCAACCAACATCATACGGCTGCATGTATCTCAATGAAACAGGTCACCCAGAATCCTTTCCCTCGAAGATGCGGCTGCAGGATTTCCTTCGTCCAAGCAACGCCCAATCACCGTGCAGGTTCATTTAAGGTATGCATAGACCAAGAAATCCATAATGGAAATGCACAGATGTCCGTAAGGAAATAGTACATGATGAGATCAACATAATGGAGAGAGTTAAACAAACGCATGTCTTCGGTTTACCTCACGGTAACGGGCCAGGACGGGAACTAATGATGCCCAACTTTCAGGTAGATCCACCCCCGTTCTCACCGCCCGTTTCCAATAGAGGTTGGGCCATCCGACCCGCCGCCGTTGCCGTTGCCTCCACCACTATCTCCACCGTTTCCGACATGGGGTGAGCAATCCCCAATATAGCCGAGGCAGTGCTTGTGGGGGTCATAACTGTCGTGTCCGCGATGTCCACCGGGGTGGTGGTGACCGCTATCGTATCCATTATGATCACCATGTCCAGGATACCTACCAGGGTGATGATGGCCGTTATCGTATCCACCGTATCCGGGGTCATCACTAAGGCCACCATTGCGGCCGGGTTCGTCAGGGGTTGGGCCTGGGTAGTCAACGTTTTGGCCGGGTTCGCCGCCGTTGTGGCCAGGCTCATAAGGGGTTGGGGTTGGGCGAGGAAGAGGGCAGTGCGAGCCAGCTAATTCGCGGTGAGTTAGCTGAAGTTCTCCATCCGGTTTCGAGTGGACCAGCGAGAGATGCTACTCACGACAATCGGCGCGAGGACCACGGCGTTGGAGGCTCATATCCGTGGGAGCTGCCGCAATGGTTTCCAACCAGCCCATGGCGAGAATCGGGATGAAGTAGAGTGAAAAGCGCATGGCTTGTGAAGGATATTTGTGGAAGTGGCTGAGTGGGGAAGAGTTACTGTGGGGAGGGGAAGTGAGAGGTGTTGAATGTCGTTTCCAGTGCCTCAACCAACGATCCTCTTATACTCGCCCTAGTACGCGTTTAACCGTAGCCAGAGCCCAAGCACGTCCAATCGCTTGACCAGGAGGCAGTATCCCCTTTCAAGCCACGAGTGCACTTGTTTGACGAGAGCCAGAAAACGGCACCATTCGATCGATTGTTTCTTGGCAAAACGCTTTGATTGGTGGAGTTGGAGGTGAAGTCAAAATTTTCACTATGACTGGCCGAAACCTGCGCCAGGCTGCTAAAATTAGCACCTCCCTTTTTCGTCTGAGAAAAAAGTCTTGGTACATCGAGGCGGTGTCAGAATGCGATGTGCCCCGGATCAGAAGGTGTGTGGTCAGTGCTGTACAAGACATCGTCTAAAATGCGATTCGGCATTAGCCTCTCTCTCTTGGCGCAGAATCGCGTCGCGAGTCTTGCTGGGTGAGAATTACAATTCGGTGAAGTGTGAGCGAACGAACAAACGGTGAGTCTTGCAAACGATAGCAAACGTCGGGTGGTGTGTTCGGGTCGCCATCAAAACTTTCCACTCTGGTGATACTCTCGAGATACGCATGCAATTGTTGTTGCAGATAGTTGGGATTGAAATACACGGCAAAAATGGAGATACTGCTACTATGACACTGCCTGCCTTGGCACACGTTAAACGGGACTACTGATGTTCTTGGAAATCAGGGGTGTCTCGACAACTCAAAGTGTCCGAGTCAAGGAAAACGTTGTGTTATGCTCTAGTTTGTGATGGGCTCACGGGACGTGTCTTGCGCACCCGATCTGGCCGTTCAGTTGCTGTCTCGAGGACAACGTCCCGGTGAATTCAACGCGGTCGGATCTGAGCCCCTGGTCAAAGCGCTATAAGGGTGTGTCAAATACCAACCTATGGACAACGGTGGCAGAAATATCGAGCTTGATTTGTTATCCATATTACGGAATGAGGCTGTTCGACAGGAGCTTGAGTGTTGAGCCGATCAAAGAGGCACATATACACGCTGTAAAATGGTGCTTGATCAACGCATTGCGCTCACAGATAGCATGCGGAAGTATTTTGGGGCCATGGGCTGTTCAAAAGATGCAGTGATACCAGTTACTCGGCTTCCAAACCTTACAAGCTGTCTGTTCAAGGCTTTTCCGGGAATGGTTCCTCTGAACGTTAAGTTTGATGGCATGAAATGATCCCTTTCCAGGCGCAAGAGATGCCAAGACTTCCCAGCAAGACGTGTATGATCGAGAAATCCGGGCTATTCTCCTTGGGCCTTGATCGCTCCTTGGACCTAGCAAGCCAAGGGGAGAAGCTACCGTCGCCCAGGATACCCTAGAGCTCCCGGACCTGGCCTTTTTGGGTGGAAATACCTACACACGAGGGAGGAATCCGTGTATGTTTCCACGAATCCGCATAGTTCCAGTGTGCGAACTGTACAGGAGCGCGGCATAGCATGGTAATTTGAACAGGGTAAACAGTCTACAGGCCTTCTAACGGTAGCTGGAGTGGGGTAGGTTGTGACGCCAAGACAACTCCAACGCCGTTTACGTCTGCAGACGGGAAGTTTATGCTGGGAGTTGCTGGGACGAACCTTGCACCGCCTTGTGTGTTTACGACAAGCTACATGCAGTAGTTTCAATGTGCTTCCTTCATGTCTGCTAATACCTAGACATGCGACCTGCCTAGGCTGTTTCGGGTATGGAGCAAGCATCAGTGTATTGAAGCTGTTGTTGATAAGATAGGATCAAACATCATCAAAATGTACCCAAAGGCATGATTCGTGTTGCCAGAAGTCCTCGACAGCCCTGCAGCAACTTGAAGGGTCATTAGGGCAGTGTTCGTATCCACGGAGTTGGATATCGCGAATATGGTGCCTGCTAGGGCATTCCTATTTCCCAGACCGAGCGAAGCTTCGCATTCCGCCCTCCCGGTCTAACATAAAATATGCCCAACATCATGACTTCAAATTCTAGTACGGTGGATACCACCCACGGGTAGTCACTCGGTGTTGGGGGTAAAGGATAAGGTGTGGCCATACGCCGAAAGGTTCCCTATAGAGCACGTTAGCAAACCGAGAGTCCCATTGCTAAGTATCGCCTTAGTAAGCTCAAGGTTGAACGAAGGTCACCGGGAAACATAATGCGAAAGGAGGATCATTCCATTCATTACCAAATACAACGTGGCCAGAGCTGATGCATTGGAAAGCGGCCATAATCAATTAAGTATGCTTGAAGGACATCTTCAACAGTGATGTTCGATCCGGACATGAAATACTTGGGAAGTTAACTCACAAGTGTTTTGGAAGCCATTCGTTAGGGAGCCTCCAAGCCAAGGCTTCGTTTCGATCCCTCAGGCAAATAGGTAGATATGCAGGTACCCTCCTTACCCCTCCGCTCTTTATCTCGACCTGTCTGACCCATTAGATTCGGAGGTATATGTTCTTTTTATGAACAAATCCACTGTACCATGAACCCCGCGTGGTGCGTTATCTATCTTTTGTTATCATCTCACCCTCCGTCAAATCAAGACGGCTTACTGGTCAACCCCTCTTGAGCTGTATGAATCACGCGTCCTCGTTGCTGTTAACTTGTGTGTAACTTATTAGGCAGTAGCTTCGCAAGAGCGGAGGCTGTTCCTCGACCAGCGGGAATGGGGGTAAAGGCAACCGCGAGTTATTTTTATTTTTATTTTTTTCGTTCAGCCTTCTATTTATCTCATCTCCCCGTCTCCCGCAAATTATGCTCCTGTGGGATGTGACCTAAAGTATGCTTAACACTGGTCATAAGCTTGGCCAATCTTGTTCCGTTGAATGTTCTATGGTCCGTAGATTGCCGAGGATGGTTGGCGATGATGCCAACGTTTGCCGAGTGGGTCCGCAAAGGCATCGGAAGGGTATAGCGACGGTATCCAAGGTTAAAATAGTAGGTAATATAGACCAACTATACATGAATATTGTATTTTTGAAGGTGCATTTGCGTCACCTAAGTGCTGTCGGCGGCATCATCGCCATCTGTCCCCCTGCTTAGATTAGCTAATGATATTAAGTCTGTGGGCGCTCTTCTCCCGGACCTTCGGCTGCAAAATTTCGCCCTGACTTCAGCTACGCAGTTCAACCCCTTCCTCGCTTCACAACTTCCGTCAAAACCTCCATCTCGGTGCGCAATTGCTCGATAATTTTCTCGCAAATGATACGTCGTAGGCTGCGCCGGTTCCCGGGATTGCTATGGCGCAGCCTCTGAGCCAAGGCCTTGTCAAGCCCACTATCGCAGGTCAAAAACTAGTATCAATAGACTGTACAAGGACAAGATGGGAACCAAAGGCTTCTTTCTATCCCCTTAGGACTCTTCGCCCATGGAGACCAACAACCCGAAAATTCCCGCCACAGCGAGCGCATAAAGCACCACCGCCACGGCGAAGGCAGCACCTGCTTTCGCGAGCAAACTTGTCCCATGCCAAACAGCTGCGACGAACGAAATCTGGATCAGAATCAGGGCCGCAATGATAAGGGCTGTATGTGCCAAGAGAACGCCGACGACGAAGACAGTCTTGAGCCACCTAAAACGCTCCTTCTGAAGGCACGATTGTGAGCCCAGTGTAAGAGAGAACGTCAGCTATGAGTTTCCGGCTGGACATTCGTGGCTTGGGATGTGTCTCTTGACTTACGCGAAGATCCACCGCCCGCAGGTCCGTAAAGGTATAGGTTATAATGCATCCGACTACAGTCGCCATTATGGCCGTGCCGATGGCGCCTCCGAAAGTGATGAAACAAACATAGTTGCTCCATGAAGCTAAGGACGGGTTCGGTGACGTCGTCGACAGGAAGACTGCCGCCGCCCTTCCGTCACAAACGAGTTCAATTAGACGGCGTTCACTCCTAGCCGCGGTGTGAAATTGAGACATACGTGGTGAACATAGTGCCAATAACATTTATATTGTTGACCCGGGTCACAATACGATCGCGGAATTTGATCCACTCCTCATCGTTGTGTTCCTTCAATAGGTCGTCGAACCTATTGGTCGAGAATATGCCCATGCTGCTAAGTAGAACCACTGAGATAACAGGCAATAGACCTAGTAAGTAGTGAAATGCAAGCCCCTGACGGTGAGCCGGTGTATAAAGTGGAGCATTATTGAAGCACTAACATCTGGGGAGCGCAGTTAGCAGAGGCAAATACGTTTTGGGCTGGTTATGCTGATTTTGGAGATATGGAACTGGTTGAGGCATCTGTGAATCCTTTTCAAAAGATGCGCCAGGGGCAGACATGATGATTTAGGGAGAGGTCTTGGTCGTAGATGTTGAGAGGGGTGAGGAACAAGTAGGTCAAGTACATACAGCTGTATTTATATTGTTCCGCAAACTCAAACCATCGAAGAAGGGCTCCATAAAGAGGATAAGGACGAGGACGTCGTTCACGGGAGCAAAGATAATGCTGGAAACCTTGCGTTGATTTGGGTATACAAGCCACAGCCAGCCAACTTCCACACGTTTCAGAGCACCGGCACGCTTCAAAAAGGTGGCGTATCATTGTGTCCTCGACCTCCACAAGCCAGGGATGTGTAGGAAAGTGCCGGCACGGCGCACATGCCGTATGCTATTCGTCGAGTTATCTTTCTTGCGGGATGTGGTCGAGCATGACTGCCAGTGGTGTCGAGGAATCAAACAGGACAGATTTTCATTTATTCCGCTGTCCTCAAGGCTCGCACGAGTCACCTGATTTCCAAAAGTGGGTATTATTAGTTATGCGTCTGTCGATCGATCGCTGTCGTCAGGGTCTTACGTATACCCTCCCCGCGAAATTATTGAAGCAGAATAGCCTTCACATTTCACGTTGCCGCACCCTGAATGTAAGTCGTCATTCAGCCTGAACTGTCAAGAGACCAATGCGCTGAAATCACTTTCGGCTTCTTATCGGTTTCCCTTTTACCGGCCAATGGAATTATATTTCCTCCATCCAGAGCACTTTCCCCTGACATAGTCTGGTGAGGCGGCCTGACCAACTTCCGAGCTAGGTGTAGTAACAGACGTGTTTGTACTTTAGGTTTGACGTTGCTTCCCAGGTGCTTACACCTGATACGATTGGAAGGATGTAAGAGCAAACTAAATAGAATTTCCGGTGTTCCTTGGGGGGCCGAGCCTAGGAAGCCAAGAGACTTCTTACCTTGTGCTTGTGGCAGCTTGTCGTAGAAGATACCATTCGACTGATGCCGCCCAATAACAATAGGACAAAATGCTTTCCTTGGAGATGCAACAGTCGAATCCTTATAGTAAGGCCCAAGAGATGGTGCTCAATGCAGTTGTTCGGATGGAAGGAGGGAGGTCGAGAGAAGGGAAGAAGAGTAAGATGCAGAACATGATCATACCTAGTTGAAGACTATGAACGCTACCCACCTTGTCGGCACCACGAACTCAACGCCACGACATCGTAATGACCCGCGCTACCGAAGGCCTTGACCTTTTGAATAGATCACATTAGATCGCCAAATTGCTTCAGGAAGCAAGCCATCCACAAGTTCCGATTTGTTGTAGGCAAGTCATACACTCCAACGAATCATATTTATCGTAGATCTTGTCATAATCGAGTCCCTGATCATTGTATACACTCTGTGCAAAGTACGCATAAACAAAGATTCCACAGTGGAAACCGTAGACTTTTATACATATGATGAAATTGATGGAAAGGAGACGGAAGGGAGTCAAACAAGGGGGCACCGCCGCCTAGGAATCACTAGTGGCCTGCGCCCCATTCAGATATGACTACCGGTGCCACCATTTTGCCAGAGGTTGAGCCATGGGAGCCGTCGCCGATGTCGATGCTTCCATTACCAATGGCACCAGGTCCGGGGCTCTCTAGCTTGGGTCTGCAGTTCTCAATTTAGCAGTGGCGGTAGCGATATCCTTCATATGCATTATGGTCGGCATATCCGTGGTATCCATTAGGGTAGTGATGGCCGTTACCATATCGATCAGTGCCACGGTACACACTGAAGTGGTGGTGTCCGTTATCGTATGCACTGACATTGTTTACAGAATAATCTGGATGACGGGGAGAAGAGCAGTGCACGTCGGCTAATTCCCTAAATTGGGAGTGAGTCAGCTGAAGTCATCTGCTCGAGTTGACTGGTGACAGGTGCTGCAGTAATTACGATAGTTGGTGCAAGGGTCGCAATGTTGGAGGCACATGTCCATGGGAGCTGCCGCAATCGCCGCTAGCCAGCCCATAGCGACAATCAGGATGGGGAAAATTGACAAGCACATGGTTTTTGGGGAGGATTTGTAGAAAGTGCCAAGGTGATTGTGAAGGGGAGAGCAGTAGTGAAGAGGAGCAGACTGCACCGATGAAAAGTGTTGGATAGCGTCTCCAGTGCTTCTCATGCCTCACAGTCGTCCAGCATGCATTTAAGCGTGGCCAGTACCCGAGTGCGCCCAATCAATTAACCGGCATGCAATATCTCGCTTTCGAACCATCACTACACCGATCATCCTGATGAACGGGTGCCAGAAATACGGCACTGAGGCAGCTGTTGAGTTCTTGGCAAAATGCACCGGTTGATGGAGCTTAGGTCAAGTACTCTGGCACCCAACCTGTTCACTCTGCTAGTCTGGATCAGGTTGCTAAACTTACCCCCATTCGACAGAGAAAGAGGTTCTAGGTTGATGATACAACCATCTAGTTGTTATCAAAGGTGGTGCATGCATGCAGTACAGTCTCAGTTTGATGTAAGGCTAGGCTGCGCGAGACATGTTGTCCAAACAGCATTTTGACATGGGTTTCTCTTAGTGCAAAATTGCAAGGCATGTTTCATGAGGACCTCAATCAATAAAGTATTCAGTGACTTGTTTTTTTTTTTTTTGAGATACCTGAGGAAATTTTCTGAAAAGATGAAGGCCACTACATTTTACTGTGCTTAGCCAACAGTGTGGGATTTTTACCCACTAAAACCCCAAGCTGGGGTAGGTCCCTCCTGAAGACTGGAGTACCCCACAGGACACCAGTTGACCAGGCCTAGGCCTGGGTCCCACACTCATAAATGAGTGGAGGTTCTGAAGCCCCAGTCCCTAGAACTGCAACATTATGCAGAAAAAAAATTTAAAGGGTTTGCCCACAGAGAATCTGTTTGGCAGTTATGTGGACCCCCCAGCTCAATTGGTTATAGACTTCAAAGAGGAGCACATGGGCCCCTCTCCTACTCCACCTTACATGTCACTCTCCTCTAGCCATGTTCCCCCTTTTTCAATGGAGCTGACTGGTACTAAGCCTCTTACAGGGGCTTTTCTGCATGTCCTTAATTAGCTGGTCCTCCTTATTGAGTGCCAGTCCTTTGGTGTTCTTGGGCTTGGCTGAGTGTGGGTTTGCTTTGTGTCATGACTTGACAGAATCTAAGTATGAAACCAACTGTGGGAATTGGCTCAAGCTGATGAAAGAAGGTTCACCTCATGTTCAGACTCTAGACTCTACCTCATGGCCTTTGACTGCACTTCATCCTCATGTTGTATCTCATGACTCATCCTGTGACCTGCCTCATGCATGCTGTCTAGACTTGTGCCTTGTGTTTCTCTTGTATAAATAACTGTAATGGTGGGAGGACTTATTCCTCATGCAACATCTTGTACTTCCCTCAATATGTCATATTGTATTTGCCCTCATTGCCTATATTTGCCCTATGTGACTTCACACCAAGCAAGTACCCACTGGTTTACATTCAACCTTGCAAAATGTGCCAAGTCCCCAAGCCAACATTTGTTATGTTTGTTCATTCCACCTGTGCATCTTGAAAAGCCAACATTTCAACATGCCCAAATATCTACACATGCAGAGAGGAAGTCACCATTAACTGGAGTAATGTTCAATGTGAAGAGTTAGCTCCTTGCTAAACTCTGATAGGCACTACTGTGCTGAGGGTGTCAAACAGGAGCACTTACTGATGGCAATGGGTTACTTTGTGAGGATGGATAAGAGAGTATGAAATTGGAGGTGCTAGATTACAAACAGGTGTTTGCAATGGGGAATCCTACAACATTCCC
>WSUE01000382.1:0-28000 GCA_019633535.1 Tulasnella sp. JGI-2019a
CTCTCAATGTGATTTCTTCAGGGCGCGTTACTTTCTTCACTTCTTGTCTTCAAGATGGGGGGGGGGGACGCATAGCAATTCTTTGAGATGGTACTTTAAAGTACATGATACGAATGCTAGTTTAGGTCGATTCTACCCAGTCCTCTAGTGACTGAACGGGAGGGTCCCTTGCCTGTCTTGCCCATCTTCTTTGGCTTGACAGCTTCCTGCGGCTTCCACGAGGCTACCTTTACCCAGGTAATCTCCCTTAATCCCTTTGGCTGCTTCGGGTTCACCATTACTCCCAAAACGCTCCACCAGTTGCAGTGCTCCTTCTGGTGTGAGAAAGAGCAGCACGAGATGCAAAACGGTGGCTCGCTGCACACCACCGATCCACGCGATGGGTAACCTCCCAGCTGGGTAGGGACCTTCCATTCCTTGAGGGCTTCTTTGTTCGGGATGAACAAGAGCCTCCAGTTCCCAGTCCTGACCTGCTTGGGGTCGATGATGATGCGAGGGGCGATGCCTGGGGCAACCGAAGGGTTGACCCAGTCGAGGCGTGCGATGCGGAGGGAGGAGGGCTCGCCTTCCTTGTTCAGCTCGATGATGTCTCTGAGGGAGTTGTTGATCCCTTCGACGAGCTCGGACAGGACGGTGGGACCGTTCGTGATGTCCAAGACAATTCTGTGTCCCCAGGATTTGGGGCCCTGGAGGAAGAAGACGCGGTCGATGCCTTTCTCATGGAAGGCGAAGATGGTGAACTCTGCGGCGAGGAGGTCCTTGGCCGCTTTGGTGCAGAACAGACAGATTGCACCAACGGTCGAGCCGTTGGGTCTCTTGTAGATCTTGACCTCCAGATCCTCGCCCACTGATTGGGGGAGGTTCTTCGTGAGGATTCGGTAGCCGATGGCTGACAGGAGCATCTCAGCGTCGGCATCATCTGGGTGTTGACGGTTGTAGACCGTGACCCACATCCAGGTGAGGCCTGAGGAGAGCGCGACTCGGAAGTCGCGGAGGGCGAGGGGACGATCCTTGAGCTTCTCTAGATACTTAGAGGAGGGATTGTACCTGTAATCCTCACCACGCGAAAGCGTGAGCGAGGGTTTCTTCTTCCCATTCCAGAGGTGGGGGGCGTACCTATCAACCTCATCTGATGTGATGGGTTTGATGTAACGGATGGACTGTTTCACCACTTGGGTGGTTGACAGTCTGAATTCCCTCAGGATCTCCTGATCGGCTTCTTTCTCGGCCGCTCGCTCGAGTTTCTTCTGTTCAGCCAGCGCCTCGTACTCTTCAGCAGAGAGGGTGGTTTTGGTGGTGCCTTTGCCAGTCTTCCTGGACTTGGCGTTTGCGCTGGCTTTGAAGCTGGGAGAGTCAGCTGCTACTGGGAAAGTCCTCTTCTCTTTACGGGGGAGAGGAGTTGGGTCGATATTGACGTCGAGAGCACCCTCCCTGGCAGAGCCGAGGCGGGTGGTGGGGATCTGGGATCTGGATGGTCTGGGAGACCCATCTTGAGGTTGCATATCGAGGTCTGAGTCTAGGTGGCTCGCTCCACTAGGCTCCGGCTGAGCGAAAACGTCCGTGGTCCTGAGATGGGCCGGGGCGGTACGGCCAGGAGGGACAGGATTGCCTGTGCCTACTGGGGTCGTTGGAGGGGGGCGCGATGCCTGACTCATGGGGGCAGCAGCGGAGAGGAGGTCTCCGGTTGGGACAGCGGCGTGAACACGGGGGTTGGGTTGTTGCCAGGCAGACATTGTGAGAGGTCTGGGGGGGATTCTGGTAAAGTTGTTTGGATTCCCCTTGTCCGGTCTGCTTGCATTATAAGCGAGTCGGGCTATTTCTGGTTATTCGTGGGAGAGAATCAGAAGATCGTTGTGGCATTCCAAACAGGGTGAGTGTGAGGAGGGCTGGGGCGAAAGAAGCTCCTGTGAGAGAGTTCAACCACTGGGGTGATTCGTCGCCTTCCGCAGTAGCTGTGGGTGGTTACGGTTGGGACTGACGTCCTCAAGGCTGGCAGCAATGGCTAGCTCATTTACACGTTTGTGCAGACTGTTCAGACAAGGTCGCATTGTGTATGTAGGCCTCATTATGTACTTTGGCCAGCGTCATTACTTCGCAATTGGGACTGCGGGTGGTTTTCAGCTTAGGACTGGTGTCCTCTAGCCTGGCAGAGCCAGCTAGTTGCAAATCGTCAGATAGAGCTAGGCTCCATCTGCTCCGAATGCAAGACTCTTGATAGAGTCAGAGATCGACCTTGCTCGAGGGGCTGGTAGAGGGGGTGCCCCTAAGCGGCCCCCTCGTCCCCTCGAGTTCGTTCTTTCTCTCAGTGGGCAAGCCCACTCAGTGCGTCTGGTACTTAGCTCTGCTGGCCACATTGGACCACCAGGTTCCACCCCGTCGCTACGGTGAAGCGTACCAGTCCGTCTTGGGCGGGGCCATTAACTCATTATGAGCAACCTATACATCCCGTTGAGGTCGCTATATTGAGTTGAGTTGCCAAGGACACAATCCTGGAATTCAGTAATACTACTAAGTCTATGGAGATGTCAAAGCCATAATCAAACGCTTCAAAACAAATGTGAGCTACACGATATTGCCGATGCGTCCAATTAGAGTATGCAGAGAGGAGAGTGGCCTTGAATCGGCTTGTTAGTTGGAGAAGTGCTAGGAGCTCCTTCGCCGCGACATTGCTAGGGCCGCCTCTTCATAGGACAGCTTCAAATTGCGGATTTCCCTAGGCACGACCAACGTATTACGGACCTAGCCTGATATTAGTTCACGGGCCGAGACGGTCAGCCAGTATGTTGATGTATTTACCACTGATTGGCCGTTGAAATGGTGGGCGTTCAAGTCATTTTTCCCAGTGAAACGAGAGACTAGACAACCATTGGAGACTCCTTGGTGGCTATCCGAATACTGCAGCTAACAAACCCTTCTCATATCGCTGAACTCAGAATCAGTGTTATTCTAGGCATGGTGGTACTGTGATCCATATCAGAATTGTTTCGGTTGCGGAGACCACTACAATGCACGAGCATAATACTACCTAAGAGGTCGGAATCCCTACTATCAAAGACCCCAAAATAAGTCCTAAGGACCAACTGGGAAGCAATGTGTAAAACTCGGATCGGTGGGAGTGAGGCAGTTGAGGTGGCATGAGCGAGACACGATAAGTCCCAAGGGGATGGCAGAGATCTTAGTGCTGGTAAATTCACTCATGTGCATCAGCGTTGACGGCTCAAATAGCCGTTTGGCAAGCAATAGCGAGCTAGACGGTTGGTCTCGCATGTAGAACATGAACGATTACGTACCCACCAACCTACTAAACTACCACAACTCACGATTCATCTCCTCATAATTCAGTCTTGCTCATTCCGACAGAATCTACCTTTCAAATAGATTCTAGTCTTAAGGCGGAAACTCAATCGCTTCCTCTGCTACGATTCACTTATAAGCCCACCATTATTCGCGTATCGCCTTCAAGCTATAACCGATATGGGTGAGTGTACATAGGTACTTAGTCTTATACTGTCTTGACACTCTTCTCATCCTAATAGGCAGCGCTTTCAAAGAATCAGCCGCAACTAACGTGCCGGAGGAGCTTCTTTCGGCGATCTTCAAAAATTTGATCAAGCGTGATCAGGCTTCAGCTGCCCGTGTCTGCAACCAGTGGAGTGGTGCTGCTCTTGACCAGCTATGGTACTCGCTTGACAGCCTACTACCAGTCCTGCACCTACTTGGGCCCACTACTATCTCCGAAAGCAAAATCGTGAGTTGCTCGTGTTCGAATAGGGTTTTATCTAATCTGATTTTTCGCCCTTTAGGACATCCCGAATAGCCTGGAGGATGTCGACTGGGGCAGATTCAGCCTGCTGACCCGCAGGACACGGCGCCTCTCATGGACTGCCGACAGTGTCTTCAGCGACCATCTTTGTGCACAACTGCTGCTCCACCAGCCTACCTACCATCATATGCTTCCAAGCCTCTTGGAAGTGACGTGGGAAGCACATCACGACGAGGGGATCGAACAGATATTGCTAGTTACCTCACCATCACTGAACACCCTTCGACTCTATCTCCCCGATTACAGCGAGGATGCACTGCGCTTGATCTTCAGAGGACTTAACATCCAATCCATATTACTCTCCGAATTCAGCTTGACGTGCAATGGCGAAGGGGAGGTCAAAACAGAAGTTGGTGATTTCATCTGTGGCCAGCTACGGTTACGTCACATCAGCCTACCTTTCTTCTTTGGAACATCAAAGATAGTGGCGGCCCTAGGTCGTCTTAAGGAGCTGGAGAGCGTCGGTGTCACAAAGTGGAACCTGTCACGTGGGGATGATGTAGAATGGCGTTTCCACCCAGGCCAATTCCCGAGGCTGTCAAAGCTAGGGTTTGCCACCAAGTCGCTAATGGAGGCAGCAGAGATCTTCATCGCCCACAGCCTAGCACAGCTATGCTCGGTGTCTATTGCAACCGACAGTATGCGCCCTGACCACCCAGGTCTGGCTGTGTTCCTCCCCGCCCTTGTGCGGTGTTGCCCACGCCTGAGCGAGGTCTGTCTCATCATCCATCACGATGAAGGGAATTTTATAGAAGAGATTGGTGGAGAAGATTACATGGAACCCAAATCCTTCTCCTTCTCCGACCCCGAACCCCCCCTTCAGTACACGGAGCTATCCTCACTGGAGGTCTACCATAATTACTCGATAGTGTTAAGGAAAGAAGATATTTCGAGGATGTTCCAAAGCTGGCCGTGCCTACAGCACCTACATCTCACGGCGGATCCCATTCACGATCAATACGTTACAGAGGACCTCATTGGAACACCGCTCTCCATGTTGGCCACCTTCGTGGCACATGGCTTCCCCAATCTTCGCCATCTTGGTCTCTACTTCCACATTGACTGCACGGATGCATTCGATACCTTTGCTCTATCTACACTACCGAACCTTCAAACGTTGGCGGTGGGCACTTCACAAGTTTTGGAAGGCCATCGGGTAGCCACTGCAGCATTCCTAGCGTCGCTTGTGGAACCAGGCGTATTGATCGAAGCAGGATACAGTGTGCATGCAGAGTGTAATCTCATCATGTATGACAAGGAGGCGCTGCTGCGGCCATGGAAGGATGTTGCACATTTGATGCATCATATGCACATGTCACAGAAGGCCTTGCGATACCAACTGGAGGTGGCGAAGACGAAACATTCATTGTGAAGGGGATGGGGATGAACTAAAATGGGAAGTTTAACCTACTACATTGCTTTGTTGCGGGTACCAATGTAATATAGCGCATTGTGTGAGTCTCTTAAACGATGTGGCTCATCATACAATGTGCGAATCCTGGCTTTTCGATTTGGTTTCCAGTAGCGTGGTCGGAGGGACTACTCATATACTCGCTCCGATGAGAATCGAATAACCGATAATTCTTCGACTTGCCGTGGTCAACGTATGAAATATGATATCTAGCTTAAGCCGGCTGTGAGAAGGGTTTGTTTAACGTGTCAATCGTGGAATAGGGGAGTTGTATTGGTCAATATGTAGTATCGTCTATCATCAAAGAGGTCCCAGATGCTTGAGTGATGCCACACAATCACTCTCGAATATTGTTACAAACGTGTAGAATAAGCCATTAGTATCCCAATAAGAAAAAAATAGTCGAACGTAGATCAAACTGTATCATGGAGCATCAGAGTGACAGGGAAATGATGGATCGTAAATCTGAATAGACATGAAACGGTGGCTCGTCCAGTACACGTATAGCTTATTTATTGTCATCGCTCTGATCTAAAGCCACTTTGTCCTCTTCATCTATGTATGGTCGTATGGCCATTGGCTTCCTCCCGTGGATATGTTATACCGCCCCGTGGCGTACCGCGCTGGTGTCATGACTCTACCCGCTACTCGAGGATCAGCGGCCGTGCATATTTATCCACAATATCTAACTAATTCTGGGCCCGTACCTCACGGTCATGATATCGACCCTCGCTTAAGAACTCGCTTGGCTACGCGGGCTCACGATGAGCGGGGATACTTTTAGACTCTCTGCCCATCCCCAATCAATCATGTCCACTTCATTTCCCTTTCTGGTAATGCTATTGATACCTTTTAGCCAGGCCGCACCCATCAAAATCCCAGGTTTCGGCACCAAGATGACCGTCCAGCTTGACGACGCTGCCAGAAAAGTGATGAAAACCGTGTTAAACGGGTCTAATCTCAGTGCCGCTGGATTTGACGTCTTGAATCAGGCAGCCAAGGCCAGAGTTACCAAATCCAATGGCAACTTTCAAGTTACCAAGGGGCATGCCCGGGGCATAATTGATGTGTTTAGGGTGAGTGGTAATACGTCGGCAGGATTGTCACTCAAAGCGTTACCGTCAACTCAGGATCACACCAAGATCGCTATCAACAACAAGAAGCTCGATCCACTGGTGGCTGCAAAGGCGGAACAAGACCTGCGAATATGGGATAAAGCAGCTGGAAAGACCGATTGGAAGAAGGCCGCGGGATATGCTGCCGTCGGTGGTGGTGCTGGCATTGTGGGTGTTTCGATCGGAGCCCATCAATAGTGAGTATCGTCTCCGACCTCTTTGGATGGTTGGAACAGACTGGGTAACCTCATTAGCCCCGGCAAGCCTGGGCTGGAGAATGAAATATCGGTCCTCGACGTAGATTTGGGCTACAATACCGGTGCAGCGTCTGTTGAGGCAACAATCGAACCACCAGCGTAAGTGTACCACCGTTCTTGTCCTTTCAGGGTGCAAGACATAACGTTCCTTCCCCTTCAGGAATCCTAGTTCTCAGCAGGTCAAGACATCTTTCGAAGATCTAGATTAAGTCTGGGGAAATTATGATCAGAACGCGCCAAGTCTAGCTGATTGTTAGGTTCTTCGCCCAGCCCATGTCGCGACGTTTACTTGAACCCAACTCGTGTTCGCTTCGTATCAACCTAAATTCCCAACGTTCGCTTATGGGCTTACCACTATGCATATCACCCTTGAAAATCGAATCAGGGCTAGCCGCCGTTACGTGGAGGTCGTGTCCCGTGATACGGCGATTCGACATTCCAAGATAAGATAGGGGCTTTCGCCGTTCTATTTCTGACCACCCCCGCACGCAAAACGACGTGCAGTTCCTCTCTATAGGTGTCTCCACCCTTTCGCTCACATTATAACCCACATTCCTTGTTAGAATATCCTTCCAATCGCTCGCTCCTCTGAGTTCCAAATCACTCATCACCTACCCAACGTTCACCCCGCAATGCATCGCATCTGGATCAGTGTAATCGCCGTATTTGCCTTATTATCAACTCAAATCATAGCACTGCCTTCGTTGTCACTAGAGGCTCGTCAGGCTCCGACTCCTTATTTTCCGGAGGAGCCAGAATCATGCGGGATCTGTGAAGCATCCTACGATACCATCAACAGTTGTGCGGGCGCGGCATACCTATTCCAGAACTTTTCGCAGGTATGTACTTGAAAAAATAGTGAGATGTGTATATATGATGGACTGGATTCTGATATGGCGTTGCTTGGGGTACCCTTCATAGATTCTCCTCAATCCAAGTGGCTTCACAGATCTGATCAAGTGCTCTTGCACGGACACGTTTGAATCGGTGTTCCCTCAATGTGTCGACTGGTCAGTTTGTCATGTTCCACCGTAAAAGGTCCCCATCTTATCGTTTTGCTCCTCATCAGTTTCATCCAGACAAATCAGACAGAAGGCACGTCGTCTTGAAACTTGCAATGCAACGCTGGAAGAAGACAAGGCTAAAGACATTGATTGTATTTCAACCCTCACTACAGTCCTGCAAACAAACAGCCCGTCTTCCTTGGTCTCTGGTTAGTCTGAACCTGGTACTTCCATTCAGTTGCTTCTCTGGTTAAACGTAAAATCGGATCCTATGTGTATGACAGGTCTCCGAACAGTCTGCGCGTTCGCATCGACACTCTTCGGCGGTGTCGCATCCGCCAATGGACAATTGCCTTCCGATACCGCGGTTTCGGGCACACCCATTGCAACGGGGACGGTCGCAACAACGACAGCGACAGTCGCCGTTCCTGTCACTGTAACGGAATCGGCTACATCATCGTCGACATCGTTGACCAGTGCAGCCGGCAAGGGATACACTTTTCCTATGGTATTCGCTCATTTGCCCCTCGGGTGGATCATATCGGTATCCGGATGTTTCCTCATGGGGGTGTTTTCGTTGGTTTGAACAATTGACTTGATGAATCTCTCCTTCCTCTATTCTTCTCCTTTCCTTCTCTTCGTCCGGTTTTGCATTCGTTTACAACCCTCGCTTCCTTCGTCACGACAAATCACGATAATATCTTTATCTACTTACGACGTTACAATGTCCAAACAAAATCGAATAGTTTGTGGTAATTGACCATGAACCATTCGATTGAGCTCGAGACTCCAAGAAATAGAGGCTATGTTTAGGATTATCACACTTCGTGCACAAGTACACCACACCAGCCAGAAGGGTATCTTAAGAGAGAGACGAAAAAAACCTATTTCCATCCCATCCTCAACTTCTGCACCCAATACCCACTCAACCACGCGTTCACCCATCCCTCAGGTTGCAAATCCCACCATTGAGTCTTGATCGCCCACGCACCCACAGCGATCGTCAACAACTTGATCCACGGCACCTTAGCCATCCTCATCCTCAAACTCGGGCTCTGACCAATTCTTGGGTAAGGGACGTAACCTTCACCCCAGATGAGTTTGATGGTCCCGAGGTCCTCTTTTCGGAATGGTGGGTATCGACTGCCGTAGAGGATCTTCATGTCGAGCCACGCGGGAGAGTCCATCGATGCGCGCTGTTCATATAAGTAGGTAAGAAAAATAATGAATGTCCATAAATATGAGGATGACCAAATCGCACCGAGTGAGTGAACGTCTCGAAGCCGTATTTTCCGACGTGATTACCATCTATGATAGAATCAATTAGTATGCTTATCTAACGTGGATGGGAAGGTATAAAAGGTGCTCACATCCACTTTGCCCAACACCTCCAAACGGCAATCCCTCGCAAGCAGCTTGGAAGAGACATTCGTTGGCCATGATCGATCCAGACTGAGTGTGATCAGCCACTGGGTGCACGCAAGCGGATGGTAACACATAAGCAATGTATCGTATACGAGGAACTCAGCCGGAAAAGCATACCATATTGCTTGAAGTTATCATCATTTGAGAAGACCATGACGGAGAGAGGGTGTTCTCTAGCGTTCACGAACGCGAGAGCCTCTTCAACAGACTAAAAAAAAAGGCGAATCACAAAAAATTGATTGGTGCACATCCCCAGTATTAAAATCATGAGCAATCGACTCACATCTACTGGTACGATGGGCAACACTGGTCCAAAGATCTCTCTATTAATCATAATCACAAAATGACATATGTTCAGCCGCCAACTCGAACTCGGGCCGACGGAAGAGACTCACTCGGACATCAAACTATCCGCACCATCACAGTCGCTCACGATTGTCGGCGCAAGGAACCTCTCTTCCCGGTCAGACTCGCCTCCGGCGACGATCTTACCCTTGGTGCCGTCGAGGAGGCGTTTGATCCGGTCGAGCTGACCAATGCTGATGATCCGACCGTAGCTTTCGGATTGCCTTGGGCCACCTTGAGATGAAGGGTACATCGATTCGAGGCTGTTCAAAAAAGAAAGAAAAAGAGGATACAACAAATGAGTGGACAGAGGTGGCCCAAAAGTGATGAGAGTACTTGTGTGTACATACGCGTTCTTGATCTCCTTGATAAACTCGGCTTGACAGTCGCGAGGGACGAGGATATAGTCGGGGGCGACGCAAGTCTTTTTGGTTTAGAGGCTTCCATAGTCAGCTTATGGCATTTGACTTGAATCTTTGGCGAAGGGTGAGGGAATCGTTTGACGTACCTGACCGCAGTTCATGAACCGACCCCATGCCAGCCTCCGTGCAGCGAGTTTCAGGTTCTTACCCTTCGCGCTGCCATCGATGAATACTGGCGACTTTCCACCGAGCTCGAGTGTCGTCGGCGTCAAGTGTTTTGCGGCAGCTTCTGCTACGATCTTTCCAACCTTGGGACTTCCTGATCACATGGAATCGTTAGACTGATAAATCCCTACAAACTATCTAAAAACCAGCATACGTACCCGTAAACATAACTTCAATCGATCCATAATGTTTTCATCAGTCTGAAGTCAATATAGCATCTATTGCCAGAGTCGGGAAAAACGCACTATGATCCCATCGCAATTCGAGTAGTTTTTGGGTCTCCTTGATACTCCCATTGACGATAGCAAACATGTCTGGGTCCAAGTATTTTGGGAAGAGCTCAGCCACAAGCGCATCGGTGGCAATGTTGAGCTCGGAGGGTTTGAGGACGACGGCATTTCCGGCAGCGATAGCCGTGGCCTGCACCAAAATTGGATTTGATCAGTATATCAGGCTTGACATATAATGTCACTAAGACTCACCATGGGACCAATACCAAGCAGGACTATAGGACACGAACGATCAGTACTGCGGCTTAGCATGCGTTGAGATGCGCAGCTCACCAGGGTAGTTGAAAGCTGGGGGTGGGTCAGGATTAATAGGTCAACTTTGACTTAGAAAGAAGGGATGGACTCACGAGCTATCAGTAGTACAACTCCCTTAGGCTCTTTTCTCACTTTTGGAGACATGAAATAGGCGTTTATGTTGAACGGGATTGGCTTTGTTTGGGTCCATTCATCGAGATTGTTGATGCAACCAACGATGGCGCTATGGGTGCTTCCGAGCTCAGCAAGATGGCTGTCAATGAGATGACGCCGGAAATCAAGCTTAAAGGCATGTTCGAAGCGCTCATGGTTGTCCTATCCAGTGGAGGAACATTAGACCGAACAAGATATTCACCATCGCCAAGACGCACCTGGAGCATGTAAGCCAGTTGGGCAAGCTGCTGCTTTCGGTACTCGATGGAACGAGACTTGCGAGACTTGAATCCATTCAAGAGTCTGTCGTGGATCTGATGGATGGGGTATGGGAGAGTAAAACTTTGGAGGACGTTGTCCAGTCGACCGAAGTAGGACTCACCTTCTGGATATCTTCGACTGGGGTATAAGCCGGAGGCGCTCTTGGCATTACTTTGTCCGACATGTTGTTGTTTGAGGTTGAGGAAAAGCGAATAAGAGGTCCGGCGTCAAGGTCGTGTTACACCGATCCAATACCCAGGCACCAGATTGGTCATCCAAGGAATCAAATATGGGCGGCTATCGGGTACTGAGCTTGGCGAACGAACTCCTCGTGCAAAAACCGATGGCGTGAGCAAATTCGACTCTATCGGAGACTCGGCATCCCACTTGGCCTCGCCGCGTCGGCTCTATCCACGCCAGTCTAATCCACAGAGACGATTGATTAGCACAGAGATTTCAAAGGAAGGGACTCAGGGCGTGGCGTACCTCGAGGTGCTTAATCACGACTAGGACTTGGCCATAGAATTGAGTTGGAAGATCTTGAAGTGAGTAAAGTAAGAGAGGAGTGTCATATTCAACATATTACTACGAGGCGGGGGGATAGAGCAAAGAAACCGGTGGGCTGTCATGGTGAGAGAGTCGCAGAGGGACGAAGCGTCCAACACCAATTCATCCCAGATGTTCGATGGCGATAGCTGTCGTTACGATACACTGCAACATTTCGGTAGCCGGTCACCCTGCAGATGATGAGAATACAACGTATTCATATGAAGAAGGTTTGTTATACCTAGTCGCCCAACGGCATATGAGAAGTCATTAACACTTTTTCTTCTCCTCCTTAGGCTTGACCCTAGAATGAAAACGGAGTAGGTGCCCGCAAGTCAACCTTGCGCATCTTGGCAGTATTGTGGGGCGGGTAATAAGTCCCCACTCGTACGCTGGGCAGGTGCACACAACGCAGGGATCTCCCCCGGTAGCGGAGGTTTGACTGGCGTGAAATTATATTTTCCATCGGGAAGAGAATCGGTGGAGGGGGGCAAAGAGTGAGTTTGTGAGATAGCATTGTAGGTTTTTAGGTTGGTCAATCACCTTGATGATCGTGATCTGGTGAGGGCTCCAACTCATCAATAACCGCTTGCTCATCGCTTTCTTGGACGGTGGCCCCTTTCTCCATGAACAATCTGATTGCTTTCCCCTGTTCCGCTATGGCCGCGGTCATCACGGGAGTCACTCAGTCAATCCTACGATTGTCGTCAGTGCCACCACCGATCAGCGACTGTATGTCTGGTCTTGGCCGTCGCTATGAGCGCGTTTTCAGAATCCTTCGACATTTTAGAGAGTTGTATGCGTGGGGTTCTGTCACGGTATTAAAGATTAACTGAGCGGATGAAGGAGGTGGTCTGCAAGGTTTTGCTTACTCTTAGTAGTTCAGTGCTCTTGGCGTTTAAAGATCAGCGTGGCAGAGAAAACAATTGGTCAGGCTTTGCTTACTAGAAGGAAGTCGAGGTCTTGGTGATGGAAAGTCAGCGCGGCTACTCTTATATAGATGAGACCGCGTCGGCTTCCTATCCAGGCATGACACCACAAGTATCGATATCACCGTGCTTGGAAGGGGTGCTGTGAATAAGAGTTCACAGGGGTTGTCGAGGACGTGTGTGCCTGGGGCTCAGAAGTACTGAGGCGAAGAGCCACTCAGGGGTGAAGGCATATGCCTGGGGCTCAGAAGCATCCAAGATAAGGACATGCATGTATTAATGTTCAATAACATCAAGGCTTCTTTAGAATTTGGGCTTTAGGATAACGGGCGAGGAATATTAATGATGCTCAGTTGATTTGGGGAAGCGCAAACCACACAATGCTCCGATGATGTAGGAATGCCCAATGCTCACTGCTCAAGTCACCGCTCCTGAGTTGACTGGGTCAACGCTCAATGTTGGGTTTGACCTGTGTAGAGGGTCAGGGTGCGCTCCAATTTGTAGTGAATTGATTCTATGTTCATGCTCCCACCACGCAGAGCTATGCAATATTGTTGTCGTTAATGGTATTTTCAGCGACCCAGTCAATTGTTCCTTGGCCGGGACTATTTCAACCCTTGAGCAACGGCCGCATATTGTTGGCAGTGCAGTAGAATAAGAGAGGAAGACTTATCTAAGAGGGCAATAGTACAAGGGCAACCGGCAGCCTGGAATGGAATGGGAACGGTATGGTATCAATGTGACGGGTTGGATGCTCGAAGCATCTTGCATCTCGGTGATCAATCGTGTTGCAGACAACAAGAGCATCACTTCACATAAGGGGTGTATTGTGTATAAACGGTTTCTCCACAGCCTTCGAGCCAGAGCCCCAAGTCGCTATATATGTCACTTGGTATGGACGCTGTACGGGTGCCCACAACGCATCATGGCGCATTTATCGCCGACAAACATCGGTACGAACATAGGGCAGGTGCACATTGTGCATCGCCCCGTTTCACTTGGTGCGGTGTTGTCTTTCCCACCGACGAGAGAGCCGGTGGAGAGGCAGAAAGTAAGTTCTTGAAACATTGTAGGTTTTGTACTGGTCAGTCACCTCGATTGGCCCCTTTCTCCATCAGCAATTTGACTGCTTCCTCGTGGCCTGCCGTGGCTGCGGCCATCACAGGAGTCTCGCCATCGATCATTTGATTGACATCAGCGCCACTATCGATCAGCGTTTGTATAGCGCTGATGTCTCCAGCCTTAGCTGCCGCTATGAGCGCCTTTCCAGAATCCTGCGACATTTTGGGTCGTTGGGTGTGTAGAAGTCTGGAGGTTTTATAGGGGAGTTTAACGGGGTGAAGAGCGCAATCGGTATGTCCTGCTCACCAGAGGTAAATTGAGTCCTTGGTGATTCAATACTTTCAGCCGTTGTACAAGGTCAGAGTGGCGAGGGAAATAACCAGTGAGGCTTTATTCACTAGAGGTCGATTAAGCTCTTGGTGGTGAGGATGGAGAGGGGGTACGGTCGCGCTTATATAGATGGGATCGGTCCGGTGTTCTGACATTGCGTGTATTGATATCGTCGAAACAGGGACATGTCCGAGAGAGTAGTTCACAGAGGCCTTACCCCGAAGAAGTGTATTTGCACAGGTAACGTTCATATAGTCCCGGATGTATAGGCTCCGAAATCTTGCGCGCTGAGCAGGTTGCAACTGATAGGCGGTGCGGGCGTCTAAAGCAATCTTGGGGGTATCTCGAGGCATAGAAGTCCTTCGACGTTTTTAGCATACCCAGAGTGGCGAAAATCTTCCGAAGCTGTTTGGAGGTTCTTTAAGCGCCCCGGGGGAGGAGGGGACGAGATTTGGCCTGTTCTGACCACATGATCCTTCAACGAAGGTTCTTCACATCGATCTCTGTTTCCAACCGATAGATTCTTGATAGCATTGGGTTTGTCCGTGCAGCTAGGTGGCTTTTGACCATTTGGTGCCTGAAATATATTCCACGGACGCTGCCGCCAATCTCGTGGTCCGGTGCCAAGCCGATCCAATATTCGGGCACCAAATTAGTCATCCAAGGATGAGCTTGGCGATCTGATCTCCTCGGACTTCTTTCGGAGACGGTATACTTTGTTTGGGGGTGGCCTCTGTACACACCAGGCCTTATCAGTCTAGTCCACAGATTTGGATGGTTGATCGGCAAATGCAAGCGTGTCGGTCAATACCTGTTCAAGCGAATAAAAACCAAGTAACGACAGCTGGAGTTGCCTGTGGACGGGGAAGTAATGGGTCCGGATGTAAAGACGCATTCTGTCAGCCCTCGGAATGCATATGTCCAATTGCACTCACATTGGCATCACGACAATCACTGATTTATTTCTCGTTCCATATTGAAAGACTCAAACCGTCAGCCATAAAAGGAAAAAGGGCTCAGAACATGACGTACCTTGAGCTTAACCATGACTTTTGCCGGACTTGGCCATTGGATGGAATTGGACGATCTTGACCTAAGCACGATTCAATAAAAATAAACCGGACCAATTAAGATTGTTTCTATCAGGCGAGCGGTGGAATAAGAGGACGGAGAATAGTGTGAGGGAAGCCAGCGGACTGTCATGATGATCTGAGGGAGTCGTAGATGGACGAAGCGGGTAGCACTGGTAGGTTGTTGCAGATGCTAACGGCGATAGCAGTTTCGATGAAACAATGTAATGTCTCAGTAGCCGGCCATCTTGCAGATGGGGAGATCTTAACGCGTTCAGATCAAAAAGGTTTTATTTATTCACTAACGCTCATGGGGTGGGGGGGGGGGGGTGATTAATGCTTCTCCTCCTCTTTAGGGTGATGCCAATGGAATAGGTGCCCGCAACCTGGCCTTTCGCATTCCGGTTGTTTTGTGGGGTCCCCTTCGTACATTGGACAGGTGCACGCTTGTATGGTGCATGGCAGTTTAGGTTTCTCCTCCTCCTCCTCCTCCTCCTCCTCTTCCTTAGGCTTTACTATCCGATGCAAGCGGAGTAGGTGTCCACAACTTGACCTTTCGCATTTCGGCAACATTATGGGGCGGATGGGAGGTCCCCACTCGTACGTTGGGCAGGAGCACATAACACATGGCTGTTCTAATGGTAGCGGAGGTTTGACTGGTGTGAAATTAGAATCGGGGGAGGGGCCAAGAGTAAGTTTGCGAGATAGTATTGTAAGTTTTTAGGTTGGTCAATCACCTTGATGATCATGATCAGGTGGAAGGTCCACCTTATCAATAATTGCTTGCTCATCTCCTTCTTGGATGGTGGCCCCTTTCTCCATCAACAATCCGATTGCTTCCCCCTGGTCCGCTATGGCCGCGGCCATCACGGGAGTTAGCCCATCAATCCTTCGATTGATGCAGCGCCACCATCGACGAGGGCCTGTATGGCATCGAGGTCCCGGTCTTGGCGGCCTCTATGAGCGCATTACCAGAATCCTGCGACATTTGGGGGCGTTGAGTGCGTAAAGTTCTGCTATGGTATTGAGGGTCGGCCTTGCGGGACAAAGGAGGTGACTAGTAAAGTTTACTTACTCAAGGTGAGTTGAATTCTTGATGGTTCAGTGCTGTTGGCATTTTAAAGGTCAACGCAGCGAAGAGGACAATCAGTGAGGCTCTACTCACTAGAGGTCTATCAAGCTCTCGGTGATAGGAATAGAGGCTCTGCGCGACCGCTCTTATATAGATAGGACCGGGCCGGTTTTTTACGCGGTGATGACACCACAGGTGTTGATATCGCCATCCTTGAAAGGGGTATTGCGACTAGGAGTTCGCAGGGGGCCGTAACTCGAGGACGTACATGTGCCTGGGGCTCAGAGCTGCTCAGAAGTATCTCAGAAGGCGTGTGTATTGTGCCTGAGGCTCAGAGGTATCTTAGAGAAGTACTTGCATGCGCGTTGTGTGTCGGGATCTCTAAAGAGTTTGCCGACGACCAATGGGCTTTGGCTTTGGACGCACGGTACTCAGCTGAAATGGGAATGCGGAAACCGCGCAGCTGTGTTTATGATTGCACGAGGCAATGTTCTAATGATGGCGGGATGGCTGGTACTTGCAAGTATCTTCTCCAAGGTCAAATTACCAGTGCTGATTTGACTGGGCCGGCTCTCAAAGCTGGGCTTGAACTGCGTAGAGGGGCAGCGGCGCTCATATTGGTTTTTGTTTTGTTTGTTCAAGCGCCCACTTTACAGGAGTCTGCAGGATTGTGCATAATGTTGCACGGATGATTGTAGGTGCGCAGCTCCTGAAATCTTAAACAGGCCGAGGTGATTGCGATTGATAGATCAGCCAAAAATAAAATAAGATAACATACAGCTACAGCATGGAACAGGCAGTGTGGGAAGATACTTAGGTGTCTTGAAGCGTAGAAGGTTTGGACTCCCGGCGTATCCAAAGCCTGACGTTCAATCACGGACATTGTTCAAAGTCCGCCAACAATTTTTCAGCTTTCAATTCGAGTGGATCACTAGGCAGGGAAATAGTGCAAAAGTAACCGGAAGACTTAGGCGCGCGACACGACGGGTGGTCGTGAATCTTGACGGCATCTCGATAGGTCATCAACACTTGATCACATGATTATTTCGTATGGGCAGCTTCTCGATGACTTGTGAGTTAGAAAGGCTTTGAGTTATCACGAATGCTGGCTGAACAAGTGCCCGCAATCCGATGTACCACATTTAGGGCCTACAAAGTAGGGTATGAACATCCAGTGAGCATACTTTCGTTTGGTCGTCTGGAGTGAGCGAGTCAGCAAATGAGATGTAAAAAGTGAGTGTGGGAGAGAGTGTTACAGGCTGTAGGTTGGTTAATCACCTTGAGGAGATTAGGCGCCCAGCGCATTAACAATCGTTTGGTCGTCGCCCTCTTGGACGATGTCCCCTTTCTCCAACAGCAATTTACTTCCTGGCCCGCGATAGCCGCGACCATCACGGGAGTCACGCCGTCGATCCTTTTGTCACTCTCAGCACCACCATCAATCAACACTTGTTAGCACTGAAGTCCCCAATCTTGGCGGCCTCTATAAGCGCGTTGCCAGAATCTTGTGACATTTTGAAGTGTTGTGAATGTAGAGTCCTGTCACAGTTTGGGGGGTTAGCTTAGTGGGATGAAAGGGCGGTCGGTAAGGTTTTAATTATTCGAGATAAGTCGAGTTCTTGGTGGTTTAGTGGTGTTGACGCGTAAAGGTCAGTGCAACATAGGAAGATCGGCGAGGTTTTGCTTAGGAAAGTCAAGCCCTTGGATGACAAGCACGGCCACTCTTTCATGGATGAGATCCGCCCGCTTTCCCAGCCATTAATGACACCACGGCTATCGCTATCGTTGTAAGGGGTACCGAGAATTAGAGGCTGCATATACCTGGGGTTCAAGGAGTCGTGTGTATGTGCCTAGGGCTCAGAAGCGTCTCGGATCAGAGTCTATGCATGTGCACTGCGTTTCGGGGCTCCGTAGATACACCACCATGATCTGTCGTCTCGTAATACGGCATGTCTGACCAGAGCGCACAGAGAGTATACCTCGATGATATGTATGCCTTCTGGGGCTCAGAAGCACCTCGGAGAAGTGCGTGCATGTGTGGATGCTCAGAATCATCAAGGCTTCTTTGGCATTTACGCCCTTAAAATCTTAGAAAAATTTATTGGTAACCAATGGGTTTTGGTTTGTCGGACAAGCAACGGTCCTTGGATGATCTGAGACAGCGGAAATTCCACAGCTATGCTTGCAAGATTTGAGGTGATATCCCGATGACGGGGGAATGCCGAGTACTGGTCAATGTCTTCTCCCAAGCTCTCAAGTCACCGATGCTGACTTAAAGCCGGCTTTGAACTGTATAGAGGGTCGGGGTGCGCTCTAAAATAGTAGTGGATTGGTTTTATGTTTAGGCTTCTATGTTCATAGGCCTGCGGGATGGTGCATGTAGTTGCCCGGGTGGTTGTCGGTGTACGGCCCTGAGCGGAACAGAGGTTGAGCTGCGGCCAACACGTGGGACAGGCGACGTAGGAAGAGATTTAGGGGACTATTCGACCTGTCGGGCTACTCGTATCTGGGGCTCATCATTCATTACCGATATCGTTCGAAGTTTCCTGGAGGCTCCTCCAGGAGCCCCGAGTTACAACAGGGTAAGCTTTTGGCCTGTTCCGACCAGGTCGTATGAGGCGAAGTGATACGATTATTCAGTTGAGATTATCCTCATCAATGTTTTGTATCTGCTTAGAGCTAGGGAATCTTCTGGACTTGATGGCCTTCGATTTGTCTGCGCAGCAATCGAAAGTGTTCTGTTGGACGTGTTTAGGCGCCTGGCACGGTGTAATCGTATTCCCGCTAATCACGGATGCTGTCGCTAATCTCGACATTCTCCACACAAGGTGACCTTCCAGAAATTTCTGTACCACGGCTAGGTCTGGTCCGACCAGAAAGACACTGCTTTTCAGTCAAGGTTATTCATTCGGGATCAAATTCCGCTAATCTTGTGCGCGACACTAATCCACTGGAAAATCGACGCTGGGGCTTGGTGATCAGAACTTTAAGCCGAATAAAGCGATGCTCTGGCAAATTGAATGCGCTCTAGAGAGACGCCTTCACCTTGCATGAGGCGCAGGGACAGCGTGTTTATAAGGTGATTCAAAATGTCGAATCACAGTCATATCAAAAACTGATGAATGTATGATTCACCTCGATGGATTTGCATTTCTTTAGGGCTCCATTTTGGGGTAAAGGACCAATTTTGAACGGTGTGTGAAAGCAATTGTCCATACAGCTACTATTGATTTACTGTGTACCCATCATTTATCTTTGAATTGAGAAACGCATTGGGGTCGCGTCGTAGCTCGAACATCTTTTGTGCACCCTTGATGCGTACATTGATGATGGTGGACATGTCCCGGATCCAGTCTTTTGAGAAGAGTTCAGCCAGGGGCGCAACGGTGGGGATGTTGAGTTCGGAAGGCTCGAAGACAGTGGAGTTTACGGTAACAGCTGTGGTCCTCACTGAAATGGATCCGATCAGTACACCGTTAACATAAGATCCAGTGGCGCCAGAAATCGAGCTCAAATCCAATCCCGCGGGGTAGCAATAATACATTTCTTCAAGGCTGACCTGAAGCATGTGGGCCAATCCGAAAAGGCGCCGCTTATGGTATTTGGTGAGATCTTCCGAATTCTAGATTCCCTGCCGTGATCTAATGGGGGAAAAGGAGAATCGAGAAGTTCGGGTGGTGTTGATGGACGAAGCAGGAATCATCTTCTGGAGCGTATATACCAAGGCTCTCCTGGCATTATAGTACTTCGTCCGACATCTATTGACTAAGGGTGAAGAAAAGCGAGCAAGGGAGGGACGACTGTTTACGGGTCCAATACTTAGCCAGGCACCAACCTAGTCCAGAACCGAATGGCTGGGCATCAATATAGCGCAAGAAGATTAGAAATAGATCGCAAAAGAGGAATCCAAATCCAAACCTTAAGCTGGCGGTAGTGAAGGTATATCTAAAGAATGAAACGACAGCACATACTCAGTTGGAGTCGTTGGTGGAAGCGGAAGTACATCAAACCTTCAATAGTGTTGGGGGTAGTCCATGGTCACCAACTCAACTTGATGATGACATATGGCCGTGTCAGGATCAGAATGACGAACTGTCACATGGGCGTCAAGTTCGATACCTCCTTGGGAGCGCAACGGCGACATTGATGGCTTATATCCGTCCTTCCGACCATCGCTGAAGGTGAACAAGGTGAATTTTTCTCCTCCTTGAGGGTCATTTTCACGTTGTCCTATGAATTTATGCATCAATATCAGATACAACAACAACCGTGAGCCATAGTACACTAAACGGAACAGGGGACCAGGCTCGACGAGATCCCGAGGCGCTTGATCACGGCGTGTTTACCCAATATCGAATTTGATGATCTTGTCCCTGGCGGTTTGATGCAATAAACAGGCCTCCGCAGGGGCGGTATGTGAGCTACTCGTAATGGTTAGGAGTGGATAATGGAGCTCCTTGGTAGAGTATGAGATAACCAGCACTGAGAACTTTACCACATCAAGCACAGTCAGCCGTTGCCGATACGATGCATGCATAACATCACTCTTCCTTCGTGCAACAGGAAGCGATGGCAATGATTATATGAAGCAGAAACGCGACCTGGTGCGGAATCTCACGGGTTTAACTACACCACACGGGGCTCACCTCTTCCGAGCTCGCGAACCATCGGCCAGGGGTGGAACCAGATAATTTGGCTGATGCGGAATCACAGGAATTTGACCATATCGTGCGGGGCTCATGAGTTCAAGATTTATCGGCCAGGGTTCGAACTAGATGGTGTGGCCGGCCGGGGCCCGCAATTAACGCCCACTACATATAAATCCCCCACTGATCAGTCCCAATCTAAGCCAAACCTCTTCACTGCCAACTTCCAATGGATATCGTATCCAATCCAGACTTGGCTACACATACTGTGAGTAGCTATCGCGACTCGTATTTATCAAAGTCAAAACTGATGCGCCCACCCGGGAAGGCCAAAAGCTTTGCTATAACTGCTTGGAAGACCTCAAAGCTCTATGGCGGAAACCCCATTCGCATCTACCGAGAGGAAAATGGTGGTGTACGTGAACTATGCTCCATATACTTCTCGGGAGTCCTTCGCTGGAAACGGGGGCGGATCATACCCTCAGTCGGTGGTGTCTCTGACACCGCTCCCCTAGCGGCGGCGCACTCATTTGGATCAGGTCCTCAACAAGAGCGAATGGCGGTGTACTACATAGCGCAAGACAATCACCTACGTGATTTGATCTTTTTCGAATCCAAGTGGACACAGGGTGACTTGGATGTGCCCCTGGGCAACGAAGTCTGCACAGGTCTTCACGCTACGTGGCATCTGGATAAAGGTGCATCTTTCGATCACACCTGCCTCTAATTTACTGATGACACACTTTTACCCTTGCCATTCAGAATCGAACTCGATCTGGACGTATGCTACACTACAGCTAAGGAAATCCATTTCCGGAAGGAGATTCGCAATGACCTTCATAAGCCCCCTATTGTCGAGATGGGCACCCTCGATCACCCCTCCGACAAACCTCTGACGCTCGTCGTCAACAATGAACCAGATCGTGACGCCATCCTCATGGGTACGGGCGATGCCGGATACCTAGGAAATAGGTACACCCTGGCATTCACGTCCTTACCCCTCCATCTCGGCACCGTACACCGCATCGCTGGCATCGACTGTGACCCTAAACCTGAGATGCGATTCTTTGTCACGGAACGCGATACACTCAACCAATACACTTTCGACCGCAACAGCTAAACGTTTTCCGATCCCCTTCCTCTCGTCTTAGCCGAAGAAGTCGCATCAGGTAGTTTGATTACTGCCGTCGCATGGGAAAGTGATACCCCGACGATTGTAAGTGACAACGTCTAAATGATTCTTGAAGACACTGACCGAAAATGCGTATGCGTTCCAGTTTGCGTTCTTCCTTTATTCGGGTGATAACATCGGATATTGTCTCTACGACTATGCGAATCCGACCGAGCCCCCGACACCCTATGCTGTTCAGATCTGAACCTACGCTATCTAGTGCTTGTCCCCCCATAAACTTGAAATTAACTTAGTACATGCTCACCGCGCTGAAGAAGCGAGTTCCCCATGAAAGAACTTGCTCATTGATGGTGATTCTGAGCACCACTTAGATTCCTGGTCGAGTCCGGTTGTGCAAATATCAAAACCTTTCGGTCTCGGCCTGTGACTTGGAATGAAATCAGGTCTGCAGTGCGTTAGCTCCTCTAATATCGCCCATGCACGAGCTGTTGGACATTGCGCCTTTCAATAAAGGAGGTAACATGGTGAGAGAATGTGCCAGCTGGGGTCCTTAGTGATCAGGCAATTTCGTTTCGGTATTACGGTGAATCAAGAAAGTTACTTAGCATGACAGGGTGTACTGCGCTAGCCGTTTTAGGCACCTCTCATGAGCCTTCACAGCTTCGCATATCTGATCAGGTTGCCAAGAGCGTGAGAGAGAGCAACGAAGCGAGGTTGTGACCAATGACCATTCAGGTCTTCGGCGAAGCCCCAGCACAGCCGCACTCGAGGAGCTCTAACACATCTTCCACAAACCTGATCCAAGCCCGCCCACCACACACTAAACGGAAGAGACGATTGATCACTGTTCCGGCAACTTCATTAGACCTAGCGATAGTACAGAATTTGAAAACTTGATAATGTTGATGAACCTCCAGGGACGGTGTGAGAGCGACTCATGATGCTCTATATGAGATGAGCGTCTTGGGCATTTTGATCGTGATGCCGAGTCTGGGAAAGAAAGAATAGACGAAGCTATAGCACCATGAAGAGAGAGATATGCGTACATGGCGTGTTATGGGAGGAAATGTAGAGTAAAGCAATTGAGGGCAAATTTGCCGGAGGGGAGGCTGCTCGATGAAATGCGCACACAGCAGCATCTTCTCATTCACATAGTGGGGTAAATCCAGGGCAATGCTCTCCGGGGACGTGCTCCAACAAGCCATGGACCGTTAATCAAATCTTTGCCACATGGGGTAGAGATTATTGCAAATATGATGTGTGCAAAAGTAGGAAGCAGCGACAGTGATTACTCAATGTCCAACGGTCAGGGACGGAACCATCCGGCTGGCCGGCCAGGGGTTTGACCTCTCGCCTACTTCTTACTTCTTCTGTGTTCAAGTAGCGATTATGAATATGTTCAAAAACACGGCCAGGGGTGGGATCGCATTATTTGGCCGGCCATCCCAACCCACCTATAACAACCTCTGCTGATCAGTCCAAATCCAAGTCCATTCTCTTCACCGCACATCTCGAATGGACATCGCATCTAACCCTAACTTGACTACACAGACGGTGAGTAACTATCACCGCTTCGTATCCATCAAAGTCAGAGCTGATGTATCCGCCCAGACAGGCCAAGAGCTTTGCTACAACTGCATGGCGGTTTTCAAAGCTCTACGGCGGCAGGGCCATCCGCATCTACTGGCCCGAGAATGGTGGCATACGTGAACTGTACTCCGTGAACTCCGCGGGACTCATTCAGTGGAAAGTGGGGCGTCTCCTAACCCCAGTCGGTGGCATCTCTGACACCGCTCCCATGGCGGCGGCAAACTCACATGGACCAGATTCCGATTACGAGCGGATGGCCTTGTACTACATAGCGATGGATAATCACCTACGCTCTTTGATCTGGTTCGATCACAAGTGGACGCAGAGTGACTTGGATGTATCGCTTGGGAACGAAGTTTGCACGGGTCTGCACGCTACGTGGCATAAAGACAAAAGTTCATCTATTTGATTGTATCCGTCTTTCTCGCCTCGTTTTGCTGATCGCACACTTTAACGTTTTCCATTAGAATCGAACTTGGTCTGGATGATATGCTATACGGTCTCCGGGAAAATGTTCTTCCGAAGGGAAATTCGCAATGACCCGAACAGCAAACCCATCGTCGAAGAGGGCACCGTCAACCTTAGATCTGACAAACCATTAACACTCGTCGTCGACGCAGAGCCAGATTACGACGCCGTTATTCTCAGCACAGGAAGCGGATACAGAGGCAATAGTGGCACCGCTCCGGAATTCATATCCTTGCCCTTCCAGCTGGGGCCCGTCCACCGCATCGCGTCCATCTCCTGCGATCCTGAACGTGAGATGCGGTTCTTTGTCACAGAAAACAACATAATCAACCAATACACCCTCGATCGCACCACATCAACGTTTTCGAGTCCGCTTCCGGTCGTCCCTGTCGGGAAGGTTGCTATGGGCGGTTTGATCACGGCCACCGCATGGAAAAGTGATACTGTGACGATCGTAAGCAATGGTATTGAAATCCTCTTTTGGAAGATCGTAACCAAAAATTGTCTTCTTTCCAGTTTGCGTTCTTCCTTTATTCAGGTGACAATATCGGGTATTGTCGTTATGACTATTCGAACAAGTCCCTGGCCCCACATGCCCATGCTGTCCAGACATGAACTTGTCTTTGTCTTGTCCCTCATAAATTTGAAATCTAACCTGGTACATGGCTATCATGCTGAGGGAATAGTATGACTGTGGGGAGCTTTTAACACTCGTATACAGCAATTCTGAGTGCGACCTTGTCGTATACTAATCACAGTCCGCAATACGTTGGTTCCCTAGTTCTCCTACAAGTAGCTGTCGACCACGAAACGAAGCTTTAGACGCTGAGCAGTCTCATAAAGCAGGTGACATGGGGAGAGTGTGTCAAAACTTAATCGACAGCTTGGACATGGTGAAGTTGTTGACAATGACCGTTTAGCCTTGTTCAGGGCCGAGATTCGATAACAGAGATGAGAATGACGTCATGATCTCGATCATTGACACCAACCATCCTTCCTCCATTCAGGTAATCAGACATGGACTGCTGCCGCCGCAATTAGCTGAGTGTCACGTCGAGGAGTGCATCTCTCGCTACATCTAGCTTATGATCATAACATCGGCTCCATTATCACGATAGACAATGTGACACCCGGGTCGACTATATAGAGCGCCTTTCGTATGGCATATGTGGCATTGCGATACATTTACTTGGATTTTGCCATTCTATTTTCCAATACAATCCTCTTTACTGCTATATCGTGATCATATGGCACATCCCGTCAACTTGCTGAGTCACCAACAAAAACGCCCAACTCTCTCAATGACTTCAACGGTCGCGTCCTCGATATCCCCTTCAGACCAGGACGTTCTCACAGCGGTTGAAGCCTTTCGTACTAAAAATCCTAGCCTGGGAGTCGCCAAACTCCAAGCCGCCATCCTCTCTGCAAATCCATCATGGACGCTCTCTGAAAAGCGACTCAGAAAGATCTTGAAGCCGCCGGCTGTCGTGGAGGGCGACGTTATAGACCAAAATAATGGAGACAGAGATACAGAGGCATCGACTCCAGTGAAGGCCGCGCCGGTGTTGTTCCCAAAGTCAAAACTGAACGACGATTTGGACGTAGAGCAATGGACGAAGAAGGTCAAGGTTCATGTCTTCGGTAAGGCTAAGGGAAAAGGCCTTGTCGCTACGGAGGACATCAAAGAGGATGAGGTGTTATGGAGAGAGGAGCCGTTTGTATACAGCCCCACATGGTACCTTGTCCCGCCTGTTCTCTCGCTTCCTTCCACTCACTGACCTACCACGAGATCTCTAGGGATATCCAAGACGCCCAGACCGCATCAGAACGCTGTGCACTCTGCGCATTACCGCTCATATCGTCGAAATTCAACCCGGTCGGATGCGGCCACGAGTGTGGATCGGTCTGGTGCTCTCGCCTTTGCGCCTCTCGATCCCAATTCTCCCATCCTTTCCTCTGCTCCGTTCAAAACCCCGCCGTGGCCCCACTTCTCACTCACATCCTAGCAAACACGTGGATTGCACTGGGAGCGTGGACAAGGATCGTCGCACTGTTATTGGGAGAATGGGTTGTTGCGAGCCCAAATGCGAAAGTGGGAGCGAGTAAAGAATGGAAAGTTGTGAGGGGCTTGGCGGCGATGAGTCTTCGGGATCGATTGAAAGTCCTGTCGAATTGGTACGTCGTGGAATCTGCAGTGAGAAGCGAACCCCGCTCATTATCGAATTTTAATGACGTAGGGAAGGCGTGCAGCATGCCAACGGGGAGCTTTGGAAGACATCTTACGACCTGTATGTCCAAGCATTCGACGCCCCTCCAGATTCGGCATGGGCCAAGAAGCTTGCGAAATTGAAGAAGAACAAGACGCTTCCTAACGATATTCGCAAGGAGCTCTTCGACTTTGAGAGCTTTCTCGTCAACCTGGGAAGGATGAGTCTTAGTACGACACCTTTCCGTATGGCTTATCGTCCTCAACACACGCACTGACACGAGGATTTATAGATCTAGAAGCGCATGGCGCGATCTACGTCCTCCACTCTCACCTAAATCACTCATGTCAGCCGAACGTATCAGTCAAACATCTTGAAGGGCCCGGACAACCTGGTCGCATCACAGTGATCGCCAAGGCACCCATCGGCGCCGGAGAGGAGCTCCTGGTCAGCTACGTAAATCCAGAAGATGATGTCCAGGCCAGGAGGAACAAGTTGAAAGAGTGGAACTTCGGAGAGTGCCGATGCAAGATGTGTGTGGATGAGGATAAGCGTCGGAGGAAGCGGAAAGAAGTGGAAAAAACCGTCGAGGGCGAGGGGACTATTCAGGCCGAAGCATTAGATGGATTGGAAGAGGACCTCAGGGGCGCCTTTGGTTTGTAGATGAGATGTACCAGTACTTGCGCCGGGACCGGCCGAATAAAGCTAATCTTGACGTGGCTAAGCTCTATTCCTGAGTGTTCAAAGCAGGGGTAGGTAGGGTATCGCGTTAAATTCGCCCTTTCTGATGCCTGATATAACCTATCCACCGCTTGGTTCTACAAGTCACAAATCAGCAAGTTCAACATATATATGTCTAATGGTATACAATGAGATTATTGTCTATGAAAGGTCAAATTCCCGACAAGCGAAGTGCCTGTGAATCCTATCTAGTGCCTTAGCAACCTCTTGCGCCCTGAAAATCTGCGTGGACTGCATGATTTACCCAATAATTTATTGAACGCATGGTACATCATATACATATGTCATACTCGAATGGCAAAGGCAAAGTCATGGTCTACCAAGTTGGGATGGTAAAAAATGGTATGTAGTGTTCGTGAGACTTTCTCCACTAGCAAAGAACAATGCACGAGCACGGAACGGTCATCCCCGCCGGGGGCTGATCGCGTCACCGCAGCGATGGGGTGAACTCGTAACCCATACGAGGCCAAGATCAGCACAGCTACGAGGTTGAGTCAAAACCTATGGTCCCTGGGTGGATGGGACCATCTGGGCACAACCTGTACTCGAGGTTGTAAACAACCCCCCTATGAACACTCCCAACTGGCATGACAATTGGGATAATTTCAAAGCCTATTTCCTCACAACATTCAGTGACCTGGATGAAACATGAACAGCAGCACACAAGCTAGACCAACTAAAGCACACTGCAGCATGTGCCAACTACACTACAGAGTTTAGGCAACTAGTATCAATCTTAGGATACATGGAAGAAGCACAGTTGAAACAATGCTTCTATAATGGCCTACATACCAGAGTAAAGAGGGTGCTCATAGGCAGTAGATGGCAGATGTTAGGATTTGAAGAAGTGGTTAGGGTGACAATTGAGCTGGATAATGAAGTCCAGCAAGTAACTGAAGAAACAAGGAAGTTGCAAGAGTTGCGACCAAAGCAGCAAGAAGGAAGGAGGCAGGGTGGAAGAAAGTTTGGAGGAACCCTTGCCACATTTACCACAAATCCACAACAGTAGTGCCAAGGAACACCTGCAGCACAATGTCAAGGGGTGCCAGCCCCATGTCAGCAAACTCCCACACTAGCAACTGGTGCTGCCAATGCCAATGTCATATTGTATTTTCCCTCATCACCTATATTTGCCCTATGCAACTCCACACCAAGCAAATGCCCATTGGTTTACATTCAACCTTGCAAAGTGTGCCAAGTCCCCAAGTCAACATTTGTTATGTTTGTTCATTCTACCTGCACACCTTGAAAAGCCAACATTTCTACATGTCCAAGTATCTA
>WSUE01000383.1:0-27820 GCA_019633535.1 Tulasnella sp. JGI-2019a
CAGGGACCATACCTTCAAAATATGGGATTGCGCCCAGAAGGAGGGTTCTAGGGTCCGTACCCATATACCCCCTACTCCATATCTTCTTACCCTTTCAAAATATTTGAGCTCCATTATTGCTGGGATCCCTTGCGGTTGTCGTCGGATTTGTTTCTCGGTCTCCCTTGCCTCGCCCCACGTTTCTTGTCCAGGATCAATTATTTCGGCGAACCTGAGGGGAGAATGAACCGTTGCTTTCATCCGCGATGGGGCCGACTAGGGAAATATCTGCTCCCTAAGAAGCGCATCTGCGCCTCACTCGTTCTATGGCCAGTAACAACGTGGGAGCAGAGGTAAACCAGGGCCGCATCCAGGTACGAGGGGCTTTCTACAAGCATCAGGTAATTGGACCTGTGCATTGCAATTGGACAGGGGCTTTTCTTGTTCGACCAATCTAGGACAATGGTGGTGCAGGCACTCTCACATTCTAATCAATTCAAGGCAAGCTCTAACTCGCATAGTTGCCCTGCGTCGGAAGCGTGTAAAGCCAGGGCGCTTCGTACAATGCAATGTGGCTTACGCTACCGGTAGAACTTTCATGGCAGGTCAGGACACCACTCATGCTTACGTATCCACAAACAACCCTCGACATTCCGGATACTCCACAATCTGGGATACTCTATCCCTGCCAACCAAGTAAGGTTTAGAGAGCCTACCTGCTGTTTGGCGCTCTGGAAGCCGAAAGTCATGGCGCTGCTCTCCAGTTCCAGGATTATCAATAACCTTCGCGAACCGCCACAACATAGCCCGCGTCAAGCCCTCGACCCTTTCAGGATTCGTGGACTCCAGGCACATTTGCGCATCATGGCGAATGCAGCACGGGAATATGAAAGTTGAGGATCTTATAATAGCAGGTTACGTGCACAGGAGTCAGCTGCGATGCGACGGAGAGCGGTAGGTTCTTCACAGAAAGCCAATCGAACACATTGCTGAACTCTTAATCAAAGGGCGATTCAACGTTAAATATGGATCGATCACTTCTTCTATACTTGAAACGCTCACACACCCCTGTTTTGTCAATTGAGTTGACCTGCCACGCTATTTGCCAGTACATGGGAGAAAAGAGGGTGATGGTTACCGTCATGGCTTCGATGCTTCTTCACCCTTCCGCACTTGCTACTAGGCCGCCATCAGAATTGTTATAGGCACGACGGCTAAGTGGCATTAACCGCTACTGCAGTTGTCACTGCCTCATCACTACCTCGCGATGGAGGCACCGAATATGAGCTCGTTGAGCTTGGTGGCGTCGATTTTATCCCTATTGTTCCAGGGTAAGAAGGGCTCATACCAATGTCATGCGCGAACCCAAATCCGATTCCAAAAATTGATCCGCAATCTTCAATGTAGGTTTTTATATCTGCCTATTTGCAGTCACGATCTGGGTTCTGCGCCAGAGGAATGTCTCCATGCGCTCTCCGTCCGTCATCCTTATCAGCTTGGTTTTCATCCTCAGCATGGTTGACGCTGGTAAGCATACAAAATATCTCCCAAGTATCGTTGACGACTGAAGCTATGATTACTTGTAGGTGCAGTTTTCTATACAACCTACCGAGGCTTCATACTCTACCCGGCCAAGCAAGACGTCTACTTCGTACTGTTCAATATCAAACAAGTGGATAATGGATGGTATGCCGTCATGGAGTGGGTGCAGCCAGCCAGAATTCAATCAGACATACTAT
Source organism: Tulasnella sp. JGI-2019a (assembly GCA_019633535.1). NCBI lineage: Eukaryota > Fungi > Basidiomycota > Agaricomycetes > Cantharellales > Tulasnellaceae > Tulasnella sp. JGI-2019a. The sequence continues at coordinate 1,719 of WSUE01000383.1, forward strand.
CTAACTCCTGCCCCTTTAAGCTTTTGCTTGTCGATCGCGGTACGCAATTTGAGCAAGCTTGCAACCTTGTGATAATAACGCCCTGACGTATTATATCAGGGATATTGCGCGGACTTATTAATGTGCTATCGAACATACATCATCTGGTATGTTGTCTTCATGTAATCCCGGCATTGCTCGTGGTCTTACCGGACCTTCTCTTTCCTCAAGGTCCCGGGATAAACGTGTTCTGTACCTCCCTATCCTCATGTTCCCGATTGGTGCGATCGGATGCATCGCCCTCGTTATCTTCGACGCCCTCGCCAATAAATCTGGTGCGGATGCCGGGTTCCCACTTCAATACTACGCTGTCTCTGTGTCCCTGTTCTCGTTGACCATTACCATGACGTGGTACTTCACCGGACTGATCTGCTATCGACTCTTCTCGATGCAATGGCAGAATCGTGCCGTAAATGAGGGTAACGTCGTTGGCTCTGCCGGGACATTATCGGCTGGAACGAGTGAAAGATTGTACCGCCATATCTTCCGCGTGATGATTCAGAGTGGGCTGCTATATAGCCTGACGCAGCTGTCGTTCCTCATCTGCTTCATTACAGAAAACGTGAGTACTTTTCCCTTGCACCTTTATGCTTATGTGCTGATGAGAAAATCCTGGTCACTTTGGGTAAAATAGAAATCGGGTCAGATTATTATTGGTTATTTGAACATCAGGATCATCGGCATCGTCACCGCACTTATCATGCTCGTACGTACTGTTCTAAAACGGATGCCTCGTCTAACTAATGCCTAACCTTCCTTGTATAGCAATTGCATACCTTCGACAATGGGATGTGCCTAAGCTGCCGCACTGATCACCGTCCTGAACGGCGGACCTTCACAACGCATAGCATGCCGGTGTTTCGAGCTATAGGCACGACCGGCACCGCTGAAACAACTGGCCCAGACGAGGAGAAAACCAGCGTTGATGAGTCGCCAAGCAATGCCCCCACCGCAACGAGTCAGCTTCGATTTCTGGCAGCGAGTGGGGAAATCTTCCATCTATCGCGACGAAGGTCTGAAAACGACATTACCTAAAGAACCTACTCGACTTCACATCTCCTCATTTGTCTTTTTGTGGTTTCTCCTTATCAGCTGCTGGCCATTTTCTTTTTACTTCCATTCACATGTCATCCTTGCATACATCACCAGCTCTGTATTCGTACTTACTCTATCATTTTGCGCACTTGACCATGAGCCCCTCAACCACCAAGATGCTCTGAACATACTTCTTGCTCTGTATATATCGCAGTCTGCGGGCGGGGTCAACAACTCCAAGAAACATGCAATATTGAAATATTCACCCTAATCGCCCCCAGGAAACTATATGATATTTTATATTATGACTGCGCCGGAACCCTGTGATAAGGTCCAGATCAGGATCCGGATCGAGAGTATTCTGCGTTCCCGGTGCGATACAAGAGGCTGTAAGGGAGGTTGGATAAGAAATAACGGCGATGCAGACCAGTGACGAAGAGAAGGTTGCAGCCGACCGTGATTTTAGGGATGAAAGGAGAGTCGGTATGACATGGGCCTAGCCGAATCAGAGCGAATAAACACCTCGAACACGTATAGTTTGAATCCACTTCGATATTCGATTTTGACGTCTATCGTGGCATTTGGAAGACGGGCATACTCCCACTCGTCTCCCGCTGTTCATTCACGTCATCGGACGACGGGCGTGATACGCCCATGTTCAGTTGCTGTGCAGGTCAGAGGTGTGGCGGAATAGATGTCAACACGCTAAGTTACCCAGGAGCTCATTTTACCAGTACTTACCAAGATGACCCCAGTGCTGCAATTCCCGATCACATGTATATTCAGGTATTGGATCAAGATCTGGCCAGTCTGCTGGAGCGCCCACGACGAAACGGATTAGTACGCAATCGGTGAAATAACTGAAAGTGAATCCTTACGTTCTTTAGTATAAGTGTGACGAGACGGGAGACTTCTGTCAATGTGTAGAGCATACCGCTTTGGATCAGGATCCGTATGATCCGCCGATACCGACTCGTCCATTGACTTTGATTCTCAGGACCACCGATGCCGCCACCGTCCTCGGATAATTGGGCGACTCGACGCTTCTGTCGGTCCATGAAACATAGCCGGAAGCAGATCATTCCAGTGAGGTACCAAGTCAAGATGAACGTGGCTCCAAAGAGCGAAACCTCGACGCCAAAGACCTGAGCGTTGAAGGTTGCTTCCGTGTAATGCGTCGAGGTGAGAAGGTTATCCACGACGAGGACAAGAGCCCCCACACCCCCCGAAGCATAGGAGGAAGAGAGGAAAATAAATTACCCTCTTATCTCGGGACCTTCATTGATAGAAGAAGGAATCAAAGTGAACTCTGGCTTAACATAAGTAGGTCACCGACTTACCAGACAACGTACAAGCGCCATGTCATCAAGAGATCATTGGCCAGAGCCTGAGGATACGCATGTGAATTGAGGGGCTGTACCCAGGCGACGCAGCTGACATACAGAGAACGATAGGCAAGGGCTGCCGTGATGGAAGCAAGCAAACAAAAAAGAAATCTGTCAATACGTCGGCACCAGCACTGCTGGCTGAATGCATGTTCTAGTCCTCACTCGTCAAATGTGGCCCACCAACGATCTATTTTCTTCGCTCGCCAAAGAGTCGAATAGGCATTTGCTCCGTCTGGAGATACCCCGAAAGCCTTATACATGACAAGGCAGATACAAGCTGACGAAAAAGGTGAGCAATCGTATGTGGGGGCAAGGGGAAACAGAAAGGGATACGAATGGCCAACCTGTGTCGCCGATATTGAGAAGAAAAACGATGGCAATGAGGATGACGGGTGGCGATAGTAGGGAGACCCGTCTCAAGCGCACTACCTATATGGTGACGCCGAAAAGACAGGTGTAGATACCTGCCAAGTACGGAGTTCAACAAGAGTAAAGCATCGCAGGCTCCTCGAAATCACACACCCTAAATCATCATCGATAGTGCCGACCCCACCAAATCGGCGGCGCGCATGCTCAAGTTTGCCATCGCCTATCCAGCAGGGGGGGGGGGGGGGGTGAGTGTTTGGTTGATGGGATGGTTGAGTGATGGTGTTGACAAGGTCAAAACGGAGAAGAACTTCGTTCCTTATTATTAGTATAGTTCGGAGTCCTGTACATTTAAAGAGCATCAGTGTCATCGGGATATTGCTATAATAGGCTAGGAGGCTTTGTCGAGGTCGTGGTATGTCACAACCATCACAAATGTGATCCATAACGAGGACTCGGTCCAACACCGATCCAACGCCGTGGAAGCACCGGTTGCGTATGGTGAAGCAAAAAGTGCGATCAACAACGGAGAGTATAAGTTTTGATGGTCACGAGACAGACCAAGAACAGGGCCGGATCTGCGGGCGCCGGCAGGCAAGTTGATTCGCTCACGCACCTAGCTCCTATCCGACCCTGTTTTCATTTCGCAATACGGAGTCGCGGCTCCGTCGGGCTTGCTTCTTGCGCAAACTCAATGCTTTCATCTATTTTTCTTGGGATACAACTTGCCTGTCACCGTTTATATGACGGCCTCATCCTTATCTGCGTTGGAGTCGCCTATTATTGGCCAAACAATTGAGATATTGACCCTATGTCTCCGACTGGTTCCGAATTGGCGCATCAGAATCCACCCCCTGATGTGGGTGGTTACATAGAAGGACGTCGCCAGCGGCCCGGTTGCAATTTTTTCTTTTTCTTTTTGACGAAGCCGCACGGCTCCGCGAATGATACCCCAAAACATGACCAAGCAGGAGCCCGGCGGCAGATAGTGGAAACGGCTATGAATGACAAGTCGTCGATATCTCGGCTCTGACCATGATTGTACCCGCTATCCGACTCCTCCACACTCGTTACTAAATGCCGCTCTTTGCCGTCCTTTCTGAGCCAAGCAATTTGGATGACTTGGCTGCCGTCAACATGGCGGCGATAGTGCTTTCGATTTCGCTATGGAATACGTTGACTACCAACCCTCCGTACTCACAGACTAACTATTGTTATAGGTTTTTATGTCCTTCTCTCCGTCGTCATGGTTCTGGCCTTGCGGAGGAGGAAGACATCACTCTCTTTACTCCCGGCATTTTGCACGATCTTTGTGTTTGTTTGCAACTTTGGCGATACTAGCAAGTCCTATCGCTGGTAGTTTGCTCCTCATCCCTTTAAATGGCAAAGCTGATCGTGCCCTAACGCTTCTAGTTTGCATTGCTTTCACCGGATTTAAGGGATTCTTGACCAATCCAGGAGGGAAAACACTCTACTTCATTCTCTACTATGAGCGCGCGATAGACCATGGGTGGTACGCTGCCACTTCGTACGTCTCCTCCGGTCTGAAACATGGGACGCCGAGAACTCATGATCGTCGTGTATGCTTGAATCCTGGTGTAGGATCCTCCGCTGCCTTGCTGTGAGCATCTACACGTACTATAAGCTTATGGGATAGTGATATTTGAAACGGATTTAGGGACTCAGGGCTGATGTGCTCATGATATGGAGACTTTTCGTCATATGGTGAGGCCAAATCCGAGTAGCCACTAGCCTTCGCAGGCCGCCAACTGAACTGCTGGTTTACCAAAGGTCTCGAGATATACGTGTCATATATCTACCAATATCGTTCGTATCTCTAGCCGGCGTATGCTGCGTCACGGTTTTCCTATACGACTTTCGATTTGCCCCCCGATGGTCCCAACATCCAGCCTGGCTCGAGCAATACCACTACGTCTCCGTAGCAATGCTCACGCTGGACATCCTCAATTCGCGGTACTGCACGGGACTCATCTGCTATCAACTCATTTCCATGTTGCGTCAGAAGAAGGCAGCGGTGAATGCGCACCATGAACTTGTATCTGATATGACGACCGGAAGCCCATACCGAAGGATCATATGGGTCCTCATTCAGAGTGGAATGCTCTATAGTCTCTCGCAAGCGGCTTTTCTCATTTGCATGCTAACGAATAGTGTGAGTGCTTCTGCATCCCCCCCGCTCAAATTCGTGCTTTTTGACTATGATTATTTATTGCGGGTTGGTAGGCATACGGGGAGTATATAGCCAATTATCTGATAAGTAGAGTCATTGGGATCGCTACAGTGTTGATCATACTGGTAAGAGAGGGGTTTGTTGTTCGATGCGGTGAAAGTTGTACACGTCTTAACGAACCATCCCTTATACGGTTATAGCAATTGAGCACAGCACCTCTGCGAAGCAACAACGCCAGTCAGGCAGCAAGCGCAGCCTCTGGTAGCTTCAGCATGCCCGTCTTTCGAAAGTTCAACAAGGAGGACGAAGACGACGAGCATATTGCCCCTCATCTGGCCGTGTATGGTGAACAATCTCGTGTCCCATCTCCCATATCAGGCGCTGGATTCGATACGGTGAAGCGGCATCACATTACATAACCTGTCTCACATCCCGGGTGTCTCGCTGTCTGGACTTTCATTCCCTGTGATCGGTATGACCTTTGTAACTCCCATACAACTTTCTTAATATTCCAGTTTTGAGTACAGACTCTGCGTTTGTTGCGAATCGATGCGACCGGGATGGAGGATAGTCTTGTGTGACCCAACTTCTTCACTTAGCAATTTGTCATACATCTGACAAATGCACGGCGCTCCTCGCCCTAACCCAGTCGCACAACCCAGTCAGCCGGCTCCAATTCCTCAGGGCCAACTGTCTCGGATGCCTCTTCTCCCGTTGTCACGACCAGCCCGATCACCAGCCCTTTCTCATGTCTCCGATGAAGATGCCACCGACGATGCAACAGCCGAAATGCCTCGGTACTATTATTGGCACCTTCTCCCGGCGATGGGTTTTGTGCCTGGTATGTGGTCAAATCCGTTGGACTGGGTCCCAGCTATCTTGCCGGCCCTGGCAAGATTCCAGGGGTTCAAATATTTTGCCTTCACAATGTGATTAATCCGGAACTTGAATCACATCCCGGTACCTCGATTTAAATCACCTTCACGGTGCTCTCCTAAGCCACAATTGGTGTTCAGATTGTGCACCACTTGGATGGAACATTAAAACCAGTTGCCTTAGAATCTCATCGAGTGGCATTGCTCCCGCGTTTCAATGTCAATATCAGAATGAACGGCTTCAATTTGTCCGAATTCCTCTTACACATTACCCACGCCTGATGTTGCATGAAGTGGGCTCCTCTGTAAATACCCGCTACTATTATCGCCCTTTGGAGACGTGCCCATGGCGGTAAACCTGGACGACTTGGTTGCGGTGAACATGGCCGCCCTGATACTGTCCATAACGCTATGGGGTAGGTTTGGCGTTTTATGCTTTGCGCCGTGCTGACCGAAATCCTAGGTTTATACGTCATGAACTATCTGATCAGTAGGATTACGGGGATTGCCACCGTGTTGATCATAATCGTAAGTGTAGCCTTCGTGTCGGTCCTGTACACGTGATTATTGATATCTCTCGTACGTTCATAGCAACTGAACACCGCACCTCCGAGGGGGAACGTGAGGGGCAATCTCTAACAACCATAGAGCGGAGAATCCGAGAGTTTCAGCATGCCCGTCTTCCGAAATTTGGGGAAAGACCAGTCAACGACATATGAAGTCGACACAAAAGGCATATCACAATCAAGCACGCTCGAAGATAGTATCGACCAAACGACCTCGTATGTGGTGCCATATGGAGGACAGTCGCATAAACAATCAAGCCCGTACGAAGACAGTATCGAACACGCGCCCTCGCATTTAACGCCATACGGGGGACAGTCGCATAATTCGTCCAGTTCGACTGTTGCCGGTTATAATACACCATGAATACGCCCCTCTTCGTTCCTTTTCTTTTGTTCGTTCTGTCTCCATCTGGGCTTTCTCTCGTTCGTCATTTGTTTCCTTTCAGTACATTCACATTTCCTGTTTCTTGTTGTTCGACATCCTCCATTCCTGATGTCCCATCCATGACCGTCTCATGCACATATGTCGCCCGTTTCATCAATGCTGGTTGCCCTTCGTTGTAGCTGCGTGAGCAATATCCACGCTCCCAACATTTGTTTGTGTAGACGAAATGACCCAATTTCATCTACCAGGTCGCTGTACCCAGACAACCCCCGTCACAGGTCCGTGTTCAATCCTTTATGTCCGGGGCGATACAAGAGTAACATTTTACTTGCGATAAGCGGTTATCGCGGCGATAGCCGAAATGTCTCAACAACGTTAAATATGAGTTCCTTCCCTAACCATCTGTCGGTGCCTGCCAACAAGATTCTGCTGCATCCGGAACATACATTCTCCCGGCCACAGACACGAACATGTGGGCATTGCATGGAAGGGACTCTTGAAAATCGAAGACCCGGCACCAGAATCCCCAAGCGGTGCACCAAGTACGAAAGCGGGAACAGGCCGTCACAGTGATACTCAAGCCACAGGGACATGTAGCATGGCTCCCGCGATTTGAAGTCTGAATGGACGTAAAAGTATTACCCGCGCCAAGTGCTCCATATATGAGGCATGTCTTCAACATTCGCTACAACTATCGAAGACGGCCCATGGCGGACAACTTAGCTGCGGTGAACTTGGCAGCCTTGATACTGTCCGTAGCGTTATGGGGTACGTGTAGTGCATCTTGGGCCTATGTCATGTGCTGATCGAACTTTCAGGTTTGTATGTCTGCCTTTCAATCATGATGGTTCTGGTGTTGCACCGGAAGAAAACGTGGCTTGCCTCTCTGCCTTTTTACTGCATGGCCTTGATCTTCGTTTGCAATTTCGGCGACACCAGTGAGCGCTAATATCGTATTACTTAAGTCACAGATAGGTTTACCGGACTTCCAGTTTGCGTCATTTTCATAGCATGCAAAAGCTTCTTATTCCATCCAGAGGGGAGCAGAGTCTACTTCATTCATTATTATGATAGAATGATCGATCACGGCTGGTACGCTGCCACTTCGTAGGTCTAACCCCATGTTTGGTCGACTGTCTACGAGAGCTAATCGTGCTTCGTTACTATCTACAGCTTATTTCGTTGCTCCGCTGTGAGCCTTCTATCACACCTTTCCATGTAGGCTACACTGACACGACTCCAGGGCTTCGGGGCTGCCATTCTATTGTTCTGGAGGGTTTTCGTAATATGGTGAGCACACAATGCACCTCTTCGAACCTTTTGGCATCTTTTTCACGTCCCAAAAAAGGTCTCGCGATAGGCGTGTCATATACCTCCCCACACTCTTCTTCATTTTGGGACTCATCGGATGCCCGACGATCTTTGTATACGATATCTGGAAGGGCCCCAACTTTTCCAGGGATGCGGGTGCTCTCCGCCAGTATAATGGTATCACCGTCACTTTGTTCGTCACGGATATCCTCAACACATGGTACTGTACGGGACTCATATGCTATCGCCTCTGCTCCGTAATGCGACAAAAGCGAGCAGCAGCCGATGCGTACGACGACATGGGGGCCGATTTTATGGCTGGAAGTCCTCATCGAAAGATTGTCAGGGTCCTCATCCAGAGTGGGATGCTCTTCAGCGTAGCGGAAGCTGCGTATCTTGTTTGCGTGTTGACTGGTAGTGTGAGTGCTATCATCTGATCATACCAGTCATCGCCATTAACCTTCGAACCCTCTATCTAACAACGATCAGAGGAATGGCAGATATATCCTGGACTATATGACCACTAGGATCGTCGGGATTGGCACTGTGTTAATCATAATCGTGAGATTAGCTTTCCCATCGAATATGTAGCTGTCCTGCGTGTGTACCTACTGACACGTTTCCCCGTACGGCTATAGCAATTGAATCCCTCACCTCCTCCGAGCAGCAACCTCCATCAATCACCAAGCGGAGACTCTGGCAGCTATAGTATGCCCGTCTTCCGAAGGTGGGTGAACGAGGAGCTAACGACGGAGGGAGTGGATACGAAAGGAGTATCGCAATCAAGCACCTACGATGGTGGTATCGAGCACATGATCTCCTCTTTGGCGCCATACGCAGAAGGGTCGCATAAACAATCAAGCGCGCGCGAAGACACCGTTAAACACGCAATCTCGTATTCAGCACCATACGAGGAGCAGTCGCATGTCCCCTCCAGTTCAACGATTGCCACCCACAACATAGTTTGACAACGCCTATCTTTGTTCGCTTCATTCGTTCCGCTACTGCTCTGTCTATAGCCAGCAATAGTGTTCACACGCCATGGTTGACTAGCTCAGTGGCAATACATACTTCGGCCCTTCATCTCGTCTTTCAGTTATACGGATTCGTGGTTTCCACACTTGTATCATTTTTGTCGTCCGAAATAACGGCCTAGCTAATGAATGATAAGAACGCGTGTATACGCCTGTCGCCTAACAACATCGCAGCTAACCCCCAAGCCAGGAGGTGTCAATGTCGGTCGTTCAATTATCACCCCATCTCTCTTATTGGGTGTTCTCCTACAATCAAGCCACCCAACCGCGTAGTTCGCACAACTGTCCATTCGAAACACGATGAGTTCGGAGATACATTCGATGTCAACAGCTGCGTTCCAGTCACGACATGCATATGGTAGGCCTGGATAGCCTACCCGAGTCAGTCTGGTATCGCCTTTTGAGCCCTGGACACATCCTAGAAAGAAACTTAGCCTCGATTACCTAGTTTTGAATCAGCAAGAAGGATCTAACTCTGTTTGCAAAATTTGATGCTGGATCGTTCTATGCACTGCGGTCACTGGAGCGTACAAGGGCAAGGTCGGCGGGCAAATGCTCTTGCTGAATTGTTGGATGCAATTGCATCAACACCCCACCCTTCTCCATCCAGCGTTTCATACATAAAATCGCTCTCAGAGCGCAGTAACCATTTGGAAAGGTCCATTGAACTTCTGCCTAAAAGCACTCTGTTGCTTCAATATGCACGTAACAGGCCCGCCCGGCTGACACTTCTGAAGATACAGTACCCTCACGTGCGCCGCAATCCTTCTTTCCTTCTCTATAAAGACAGAAGGACGCTTGGCGGTTGAGCTCCAGCCCAATCATATGTTCCTCCTCTAAATGATAGATGATACTCATGCCGGCATCAAACAAAATAACGTTTTTACAGGTCCAGCATCTGTCAGAGAATGTTGCGCTCCCCGAATTAGGGTTCTGCTCCTGGTGCCTATTTCACGTATTCCGATTGGTCGATGAGTCCTAGAATCAAAGATGCAAATGAGCAAGGAGGTTGGCGACTATACTGACAGCATTGGGAGCCACTCGCCACTCCTGTAGGCCGACGATATTGATCAGATCGGTAAGAAATGTTCAGGGGACCGTGCTCACCGCCGGGTTCGATCATGAGCTTTGGCCACACAAAGCTTTACCTTATTACGAGGTGATCTTCGTATCTCACCGGTTGAGTACTGGTTCTTCGCAACGGCATCATCCATATTGACACGTAACCCGTATTCTTCTTTTGAGTTTCTAGTTACCAGCAAGAACCTGTGTACGCCTGCCTATATATAAGAGATCGCAACCCTTTTAGGGGAAATAATTCATGTTCTGTATTTCATAGTTCGGAGAGACACTATAACGGTGGTCGTCTGGGCGCATTTGACGTCCACTTGCTCAGTACATGCGTCAGGGCACGCCTCCCCCGCTCATACAATTGTAGAAGCAATTCAAAGGGAACATCTGTCTCGTCGACGCCATTGCACTAGAAGCCCGAGTTTGATTCTAGTTAATCTCATGCTCACCTCAGGCATCCCTCACGCCTTCGAGAGTTTAACCCCGGCACTGCGCGAAGAGAATCTCGGCGTTCTAGCTGACCCTATTCTTTGCACAGCTATCTAGACCACCATTTCTGCCGTTAGTAAGGCTTCCTTTGTAATTTGCCTTAGTTTTCTTGATATATGATAGATTCCAGTCTTCAGTATTTATGTGCAAACAGACATCACCATGATTGTGCGGTGGAGGACCATCGATCGAACCTAACGTTGTAACATGAACCAATTAATCTCGGTATCATGAGCATAAACAGACATTTGGTCAATGCGGAGTGCTCCTAGCCTACCGGCGGCCCAGTTGGCTGGCTCTAATCTCTCAAGGCCAAGGCCTCGGTCATCTACATCAAATGCAAGGACGTTTATCCATTGTGAGGAACGGCACAATCCCCAAACTCCTTTTGACGAGAACTCAACTCGCTGAACACCGAACGGTTAAATGCCATCGACAGTGCCCTTCACAATAACCATTCCTAGCACACACGCTCCCGACGAGTGGTCCTTGCCGCCATGGACAAAACCGTTGGATTGGAACCCGGTTACCTAGCATCCGCCGACCCTGGCAAGATCAGGATTTGAAGATTTTGCATTCAAATGATTAGTCTTAACTCTTGAGCATGAACCCTTCTTTGGTGCTGACAATGAAGACGTCGGGTAAGAGAGCGATTGTGAACCGAGTGACCAAGAGCTACTACGATCATGGACTAGAAGGACTAAAGATGATCCCGAACCCGGGTGGGGTATAACTCCTTTTGCAACGATGGGAACAGGATAACAGCGAACTTTCCCCGCCCCCCTAAGTCACTGTTTTTCTGCTTAGTTGCACGTCACTCGAAAGCAACTGTGCGCCGCACTTCAAGACCCCGAATGGGCTGGGCGGCTCTACCCGAACTCTAAATTATTTGTACTATATATTACCTGGAACGCAGCTTGTGGGATGTGCGGTCCATCTGTTACTACTATCGCCCCTTTAGAGACGTGCCCATGGCAGAAACCTTGGACGACTTGGTCGTGGTGAACTTGGTGGCGCTGGTACTATCTGTAGGACTATGGAGTACGTGTGGTGCGTCTCACGCTTGTGCGCGGGCCCTGACCAAAAAAAAATCTTTAGCTCTATATGTCTGTCTTTCAATCATGATGGTCCTGGCCATGCGCCGGAGAAAATCATGGCTTACCTCCTTACCCTTGTACTGTACGGTTGTGATTTTTGTTTGCAATTTTGGTGACACAGGTGAGCACTATTTTGGCGCTGTTTGAGAAGGGGATGCGTTGATATATTCACCACACTTTCAGTTTGTGTCATCTTCACCGCCTGTAAAGGCTTCTTTTTCTATCCGCAGGGAAAGGCGGTCTACTTCAATCGATATAATGATAGAACGGTTGACCATGGCTGGTATGCCGCCACTTCGTAGGTTTGATCCAGCATTGGTCAACTGTCCACGGGAACTGATCTTCGTCAATCGTGCTCTATTAATTTCCCAGCCTTTTTCGTTGCTCTGCTGTGAGCTTTTGGTTATATTTTACAAATCAGATTGCATCTGACTCGGTTCTAGGGCTTTGGAGCTGCCATCCTTATGTTCTGGAGAGTTTTCGTCATAATGTGAGTGCCTGACCTGCCTCTTCAAACATCTCTCACATTATTTGACGTCCCAAAAAGGTCCCGTGACAAGCGAGTCCTCTACCTCCCCACAACCCTCTCGTTTTTTGCATTCATCGGATGTGCGTTGATATTCGTATTCGACGTCTGGTTCGCCCCCCGTTTTGCGAGAGACGAGAATATTCTCACCGAGTACGGCTATCTCACCATCGTGGCACTCGGCATCGACATCATCAATACGTGGTACTGCACAGGACTCATCTGTTACCGCCTCTGCTCTATACTGCAACAGAAGCGAGCGACGGCCGATGGATTCGACGACGCGGAGGCTGATGCTATGGCTGGAAGTCCATATCAAAAGATTATCCGAGTGCTTATTCAGAGCGGGATGCTGTATAGCCTCGGGGAAGCTGCTTTTCTTATTTGCGTGGCGGCTGGAAATGTGGGTCCTTTTATATTTTTGACCCTCAAACTCACTATTTACGCACGCGATCAGAGGGACGGGAGATACATCATGAACTATCTGATCAGTAGGATCATGGGGATTGCAACTGCTTTACTTATAATCGTAAGAATAGCTTTCCGTCAAGTCTATAACTCTCTCGCATACATACTTACTGGCCCATATTTTCTATACGTTTACAGCAACTAAAATCCAGACCCCCGAGGAACGACTTCCAGGAATCAACAAACGGAGACGCTGGGAGCTTCAGCATGCCAGTCTTTCGCAACTGGGCAAAAAATGAGTCGGCGACGGATGAGGTGGGCACCAAAGACATAAGCACATACGAAGACAGTATTGAGCAAACTATCTCATATCTGGAATCATATGAGGGACAGTCGCATAATCCGTCTAGTTCAACTTCTTCTAGCCATAACACAGCGTAACGACACACCTCTTCGTTGTCTTGTCATGTCCTATCTTCTGTTACCGTGCAGGTTATGCCTATATCGTGCTTTTTCTTTCTTCGGGTATGCTATTTCTTGCTGTCGTATTCGACTATCTCATGTCAGCATTTCACTTGGTCTTCGAATATTTTAGTCATGAATCCAAACTACGGGTGCAAAGGAAGCATGGGGCTTGGCCCTACGTTGGCCCTCCTATTCCTCTATCATCTAAGTAATCGACCATCAACCAATGCAAGACTTAAGTACCAGATGTAAGTTGAAGAGTTTTGTGAGCCTCTGGATCGTCAATCCAGGCATACCAGTCTCCGAGGGCAGAAAAATGGGAGGAATGTGAAAGTCACGCCGCTTCGATGGACATATCCAAAGGCACCACCCTTGTTATGGGGACAGCCACAAGTATGTCTATTTTATGCTAGCGGGTAGCTCACGAGTTAGGTTTGGATACACGAGTCTTTGGAAGCTACAGACATGGATGTGCAAATACCCAAAGTCGCTAAGTCGTCGCAGTAGCGAACAGATGACACTGGCATGAGATTGTATTTGCAATTCCCGTCGAGGAGGACCGAATCGGCAATGTAGTTGAGGGGTCAACGGCCTGTACTAGGGTAAGAGCTTGTACTAGAGTTGTTCGAGCCGCCGCGATAGTAATAGGCGACGGGAGCCAACTTGTCGGTGCGCTAGAGCCATATTCTCGCAGGAATTGTCGATGTCGTGCTTTCACAAGAACATTCAAAGACGGGTAGCAATCAGCAGGCCGAGTGAAAATTTGTTGGAGAAATACCAGGGAAATGCCGGCGATGATTCTATTCGTTAGGGTGGTTGTGCGAAGACATTTCGGGCATCACAATAGGCATGTGATAGCATTGAATAGCTGGCAAGTCGATATCGTCGGTTACACATCAAGATTACTCAGATTATGGCGATATGCTCGGGTCGCATTTTGCTCTACAACCAAATCCAAGTTTTATTACGTCATCGAGTCGCCGTCGCAAGGGTTAGTGAGCGTCGTACTCTTTTGCTGGGCTATTGGGATCCTCGCTCCTGTCATCGACAGATGTCCCTTATCCATCATCGGCATTCTCAGGATCCTTCGTCAATTTTAGGCAATCTTAGCTACCCGCTCTTACCAAGTGCCTTGTAAACTTTCGCCTGAATGTCTGCTTCGTTCACTAGACACACCCACATGCCCCACAATCTTCCTTCTGGTTTCTCAATCAAAACAGGAGAGTTTCGTCAGCCCGATCGTACACCCCCTCATGTCTGCTATCAAGCAACAAATGGCGCCCTTGCCTTTCATGACGTAGGCACTCGACATACCGACAAGGGTTGACGGGTTCGCTACTAGGATTCAGTGCCAATTGCGACTTCTATAGGCCGACCATGCCGCTCAGATTGGCAAGAAGCGTCAGTCCAGGGGACCATGCTCTCCACCACGTTCAATCTGACGTTTGTCGGCATAAAGCTTGTATTATGACATGGTCATACCTTATTGGGCGAGCGCATGGTTATCTTCGATGGGCATGATCCACATTGACCCACGCCCCGTATTTCCTTTCGAATATCTATCGTGAGTGGCTGGAAGCGGGAAGCTGAGCAAATCAGTTTCGAATCTCTGTGTATAACTAAGATGCTATTAATATTACAACGAAGTCTCGGTGTCGTAACCACCCAAACCAGTGGGCGGTCCAGTCAGCCGGCTTTAAATCCCCAGGGTTAAATGTCTCGGTCATTCATGTCGGGTGTATTCTTTTTCAGGAGATCGCCAAGCATTTTTCTTTTTGACGTTGAACTCAGGTCAGAGTAACCGAGCGATCGAATGATATCCATGGTGCAGGGCTGTCGTCAAAATCACCGACATCAAAGTATTCAGAACTGCCTATTATTAACAATACGGATCATTAGCCGCAGTCAAACCCGTTGTTTTGGGTCCCGATTGCCTAGCCTGAGAAGATCTTGTCTTTCCAAAATGATCAACCATTGAGTGAGAGAGTGACTAAGGGTTGCCCTCACGGGTTAAGCTCCTGGACAGAAGGATAAAAGGCGATCCTCGAACCGAAATGGGGATACTCCACGATGCCACCATCCTCACCGCATCGGAATCTCATCCCGCGGTGTTGAGACCTTAAATGAACAACTGCATCCGAAATCTCAGAATCAGCTTGCCCTCTCCCTCTACATACTTGTTACTATCTTCTCCCCTTCGGAGACGTTTTTTATAGCGGAGAATATGGACGACCTAGTCACGGTGAACATGGTGGCCCTAGTATTGTCCATAGTGCTATGGAGTACGTGTGCATCATGTGTACTCGATCATGAACTGACCGAAATGCTTAGTTTTATACATCTGTCTTTCCATCATAATGGTCCTGGCTTTGCGCCGAAGAGGATTATGGCTTTCCACCTTGTCCATTTACTGCTCGGCGGTGATTTTTATTTGCAATTTCGGTGATACGTGTGAGCGCTATTTTGGTACTGCTGAAGCTATAGAGGGACGCTTATAGATTCATTACGCCTTTAGTTTGCGTGGTCTTTGTCGCATGCAAAGGCTTCTTTTTCTACCCGCAGGGGAAGGTGGTCTACTTCATTAAATATTATTGTAGAAGGGTCGACCATGGCTGGTATGCCACAACTACGTAGGTCCGACCGTGTTCGGCCATCTACCTACGAAACTGATCTTTACCGATTACGCTTCGCCGATAGCGTCCTCCGCTGCGGTGCTGTGAGCTATTCATCGAGTCTTCCAATTCGGTTTATATCTGATACAACTTTAGGGTTTCGGTGCCTATATTCTCTTGATCTGGAGAGTATTCGTCATATGGTGAGCACAAAGAACCCCCGTTCAAACCTTCCTAACATCCTGTCATATCGCAAAAAAGGTCTCGAGACAAGCGAGTCCTCTATGTCCCTACAGTCCTGTTTTTCTTGTCAGTTCTCGGATCTGCGATGGCCATTGCGTACGATATCTGGCTCGCCCCCAAGTTCTTGGAAGATCGGGCCGTTCTGGCCCAGTACAGCTATATGACTGTCACGTTACTTGCCATCGACATCCTCAATACATGGTACTGTACGGGACTCATCTGTTATCGCCTATGTTCCATGATGCGACAAAAGCGGGCAACGGCCAGCGTGCTCGACGACGTAGAGGCTGATGCCACGGCTGGAGGCTCATATCGAAGGATTATTTGGGTACTCATCCAGAGCGGAATGCTGTATAGTATCACGGAAGCCGTTCTTCTCATTTGTGTGTTGACTAAGAGTGTACGTTCTTCACACAACCGCATCAATCGTCTGTAGTCCTCAAACTTAATGATTAATTGAACTATTAGAGGAGCGGAATATATATCATGAACTATTTGATCAGTAGGACCACCGGGATTTCCAGCGTGCTGATTATCATAGTAAGTGTAGCCTCTTAACGAAAACATGACAGTCCCGCGGATCTGTTACTGACGCATCCATCTTTCTTATGTTTATAGCAACTGAACATCTTACCTCCGAGGAGCAACACAAGTGAAAATTCTCAGCAATCCCCGACCGGCAACTCTGGAAGTTACAGCATGCCCGTCTTTCGCAAGTGGGTCAAAGACGAGTCGACGACGGATGACATGGGCATAAAAGGCATTTCGCAATCGAGCACGTATGAAGTCGAGACCGTGCCGATGACCTCGTATCTGGTACCAAATGAGGAACGTTCGCATGAGCAATCAAGAGGCAGTGTTGAACATCCGACTTCGTATTTAGCACCACACGGGGAGCCATCGCATAGCTCGTCCAGCTCAACCGTTGCTGGTAGTACCACGGCCTGAAAGCACCTTTATTCGTTCTCTTTGTTGTGGCTGTTTTATTACGGCTCTGTCCACGCTTTGATTTATTTCCTTTCATCTCTCCTGTTTCTGTCAAAAACCACTGTCTCATCCATATAAGCCGCTCATTTCATTAATACTAGCTGCGCAGATGTGTTTGGATTTTGGGACTCTGTAACATCTTAAGGTGAGGGGAAGAGGGCGTGGCCTTGATGATGATATAATCATATTAAAGTCCGTATCTGAGCCGTGTGGCTTACGACGGACTGTAACTAAACATTGCGTGGGGACAACATGAGCGGGTCGTGGTAGTAGAGTAGGTTGTTTGGGTTTATGGAACAATTATGGTGAAGGGTAGGGCATGACCTTGGTGAGCTCATGGACGCTTGGCAAGCGTGAACCTTTCGGCATAATTTGCTCCTGATGGCCCTAAATCGCCGAAGGAGGATATCGGGGCGACTGAGTCTTTTCCCTTTGGTTTGAGCGATGCAGTTGTGCCCCACGTATTGTGGCTAATGGAAAATGGGTCTCTCTAGTTCTATTTCCATGACTTTCCTTGCGCGCTTAGACAGGTATATATATAACGGTATTCACTCTCGAAATTGGTCTTCATTGACGAATTACACATGTGGGTACCCAATCTGGATTTTCCCGGAGTTCCTCCGAAGGAAGGGTCGTCAAAATAGCCTCTTCCTCCCCCGCCCCCTTATGTTGTTATTTTTCCGCCCTGGAGACTAATTGTATGTGACTCGAAAAGGAGAGAGAAAAAACGCAAATGCCTCAAGGCCCGACTGTATCAGAACTCTAGATTCTATATTATCCCGAACGCGGGTTGTGCGCTGTGTGCTCCCTCTCTTACTGTTCCATTTCCCCTCCGGAGACGTGCGCATGGCGCAATATATGGATGGCATGGCCGAGGTGAACTTGGTGGCTGTGGTACTGTCTGTGGGGCTATGGGGTGCGTGTGGCGGATCGTATGCCTGTGTTTATGTGCTGAACCAAAAATCTTCAGGTTTATACGTCTGTCTTTTTATCATAATGGTTTTGGCTCTGCGCCGAAAAAGATCAGGGCTTGCTTCTCTACCTGTCTATTGCGCGGCTGCGATTTTCATTTGCAATTTTGGTGACACATGTGAGCACTATTTTGGCACTGTTTAAGGAAGGGTTCAGCGCTGATAAATTCACTCTACTTTCAGTTTGCGTCGTCTTCACCGCATGTAAAGGATTCTTTTTCTATCCGCAGGGGAAGAACGTCTATTTCAATCGATATAATAACAGAAGGGTCGACCATGGCTGGTATGCCGCCACTTCGTAGGTCTGGCCTGGCGTTTGGTCAACTGTTTGCTTAAACTAATCTCCGTCAATTGTGTTCCATTGCTGTATCAGTCTTTTTCGTTGCTCCGCTGTGAGATTCCAATCATACCATTTGACCCAGGTTTCATCTGACATGATTCCAGGGCTTTGGAGCCGCCATTCTCATGTTCTGGAGGGTTTTCGTCATATGGTTAGTACTTATCGTGCCTTTTCAAACATTCCCTTACATTTCCGTCCCAAAAGGTCTCGTGACAAGCGAGTCCTCTACTTCCCCGTAGTCCTCTCGTTTTTCGCATTTATCGGATGTGCATTGATCTTTGTATACGACGTCTGGTTCGGCCCCCGATTTTCGGGGAATCGGAAGATTCTCATTCAGTACGGTTATCTTTCCGTCGTGGTGCTCAGCATCGACATCATCATCACGTGGTACTGCACGGGGCTCATCTGTTATCGCATCTGGTCCATACTGCAACAGAGGCGAGCTGTGACCAATGCACTCGACGACGGGGATGCTGATGTTATGGCTGGAAGTCCATATCGAAGGATTATCCGAGTGCTAGTCCAGAGCGGGATGCTGTATAGCCTCGGCGAAGCTGCTTTCCTCATTTGCCTTGTGACCGGAAGTGTAAGTCTCTTCATATCGACCGTACTAGTTGTTGTCTTTGACTCTCAAACTTTACTTTTGAACCACGTGATCAGAGGAACGGGAGATATATCATGAATTATCTGATTAGCAGGATCATGGGGATCGCCACTGCATTGATGATAATTGTAAGAGTAGCCTTTCTACCGATTTTATCACTGCCCCACATATGTACTCACTGACGCATGTTTTCTGTGCGTTTGCAGCAACTAAAACCGAGACCTTCGAGGAGCAACCTTCAGCAATCAACAAACCGAGACTCTGGCGGTTTCAGCATGCCCGTCTTTCGCAACTTGGTAAAGGACGACTCGATGACGGATGGGGTGGGTACAAAAGGCATAGGCACAGATGAAGATAGTATTGGGCAAACCATCCCATATCTGGCACCCTATGGAGGGCAGTCGCATAATCCGCCCAGCTCGACGGTTGTCGGCGATAACCCAGCATAATGGCATACCCCGTCCGTTCCGTCTTGAGGTCATCTGTTCTATCGATGTGTCATCTATGCCCGCGTCCCCTGTATTTGCTTTGCTTCCTGTACATTCGTGTATGCCGATTTTCGCTGTTGTAGCCGACCGTGTCATGTTAATCTGTCGTCGTTACTTTTTATTAATATTCCGGCCACAGATTCAAACTTAGGGTGCAAGGGGATGCCATGGATCTTGGCTCCGTGTTCGCTATCTTATTCCGCTATTATGCGTACAGCAACGTGGATGTATCAACCAAAGTCTCTCCATCAGCCGAGCCAGGACTAGATTCAGGCCACCCAGCCCAGCCACTCTGAATAGCCGACCCACCGACCCCGGTATGCCGCGTTAGCAGAAATATCTAAAGGCAAATGGTCACAGACCTTACTCACGCATCGACCAACACTCATGGGCTTATAGAGTATCACTGCTGTTCAACCCGTTTTCCCCGTTAAATCTCAATGTATTGGCCACTCTCCGGTTGCTACTCGTCGTTTAGCTGGATACACGTATACTGCATATTGTTTCACCCGCCTCATTCACCTTTGTGACCACGCACGACAGTATCAGTAGCTAAAGAGATACGGCTCTGGTACACCGATAGGTTAGCGCTATTCACCCACATTTGAATGTCTTCCGCCAGCACAAAGCGCACACGGAGATTGTCTCGACGCAAGCTCTCCCTTTTCACAGTTACACAGAACTGCAACGCCTTCAACTTATGACTTCGCAAACCAAGGACATTTAGAACCGTCATGGCGTATTGTAGGGTGTGTCAGCGTGAGAGCTTTGACGTTGCCTTTCGAGGCCTGAGATTCAACGATGTGACCCCGATTGTCACATAGATCGGGAAGGCTTCTTCAACGCATAGCGTTCTTCTGCCACATTGTTAGATTGTTCTGCGGGGCGCCGTCACTGGAGCCCAATCACCGGCCTTTACGTGGTGCCTTCGATGATGGTTCGATCGCAGCGCAGCGGACGGAATTCGTACAATAAGCATATACGTGACATGATGCTTACGAGGAGTCGGAACCTGCCGAAAAATGTGAACACTTATGCGCTTCAGACTGCATCTCATCATCAAAGTTCGAATGGGTATTAGTCCATATGATTCGCGACGCGTCTGGCCATTCAGCTGTGACGCCCAACCTGCAGGTAAAGAAGAACAGTCGCAAATTAACGTACTACGCACCGTGTGTTGGTGGTTGGTCCGAACGGATACGATACATTAAAGTCATGGGCACCGGCCCATTGATCTCTATAGCCTCGACAGACGTGTACAACGAGTTTCTCAACGCCTTTCGGCAATTGCAGTTGTCCACGCAATGAGAAAGAGCTGTAGAAAACACAGGTCAACAGAAGTTGAGGTGAACATTGTGCGGGGACTGCTGGCGTACACATTCTCTACATGTGCCCTGACCTGACGTCACTCGATCTCAAAAGCCCGACGGGTATGCTGGTCAGTACATCCTCAATTGCGACCTCTGTAACTGCTGGTAGCGGAATGGATACAACAGAATATGGTATTAGATTTGACTTCGGTCTCGTCCATCTTTTTTAATAATCATCTTACTCGATCTAGATCGACCCACCTCTTCTTGCCCGGAACCTGCACCGTTCACCGGAGGCACTCTTGCGGACTGTCAAAAGTTCATCTTGTCAATCAGGAAGTACGCCAGGGCTTTAGGACGACTCCGCGATCCTGCATGGATCGCCGACTCTGTGTCTTGTTGCCTGGATGGAGAGGCGCAACTGTGGCATATACGACTCCCCGCCGAAGTGACAGAAGACTGGATTAAACTTCAAATAGCGCTTGTGGAGCATTACTCCCATTGCGATCCGCATCGGTAGATATCTGTGTCAAATCCCTGGTATTGACTAATACGTAACATTTGTAGGAGCTCGGGGCCTGATAGCATCATGGAACCCATATTCCAACCGCACGATCAAGCCAATGGAACGATGATGAGACCGACCATTCGCGATGGTTCTCGTCTGGGAGTCATCGAAATACACTCTGATGGTTTGGAAGGCCCGCGCTACATCCCAGCGAACCTTTCATATAACAGTATGGATCTTAAAAAAAGTCATAACAACGTGAAGATCCGATACTTGCCCTCTGGTGGTGAGCCACATAACCTTCAACTTGCAGTAAGATCTGTCCCAATGAGCCCAGCTCCGGGTATATTTCTACTTGTTGATACACTCGTTTTACTTGCGATATAGACTGAGTGGAGTGACTATTCGCATCTAGGAATTACCAGGCGAGCGGTTGATGATTCCGATGAAGTATGGGCCGATGAGTAGACCCTATCGCTCCTCTGAACCTCCCGCACACTTGGCGTTAATATACCATAATGCACAGCTCTTTCTACATCACAGGGATGCTTCAAGCGGGTAGAAATATCCCGTGGCCCCAGATATCGACTCGCGCTTACCGCGGACCAATGAGATCCGCCGTTTGGTCAATTTCGGACGATGATGTGGTCACAGTGAGCCGGGGAGGCGTCGGTGGGGAATCATTGTTCTACTCATGAGAGCTAACTCATTCACTCTTCTCTATACTTAGGTCTTATACCACTTGTGTCGGGGATCGACTATCCGAGTTGTTACGGGGTACTCCACCTTGTGGCAGACGAAGCTCGTTTCATCGAGCGGTTCGGCGCCCCCAACGTAAAGTATCAGCAGGCAGCAAGTCTCGTATCACATTCTTCCTTTGTGCTCATCTCTGACATTCCATCGTGCAATAATCTAGAGAATTATCTTCAAACCTTTGACCAACTTGCGAGTATCAAGCGCCTAAGAACACATCTGCCTTTGCACTTTCTGACACTAAGCTGTACAGGTACGAATGAAACCCGGAATATGAAGAGGTTAACCATGCACTTGCGCCATGCCAAGTCTTTGGATATTCATTCCGTTTACAACAAGTCGTCTTCATCACAACCCCCTGCATCCACAATATCTCACCAAATGTATGATCACCTCCAATGGAGATTTATTGTCGCCATCAAGTCAGCATTTCCAAATAGATAGTCGATTCCTTTCACACACGCGTATTCTCCACATGAGCACATCTATAAAGCGATGGAACGCATCGGGTATCAATGGAATGGGCAACAGATACACATGAAACGGCCACATAAGGGCAACAAAAATGGAGAATTGCGACAGTGAGAAACAGTATACACCATACGAACGAAAGTAAACAAACCACAAAAAACAAAAGTAGAAACCGTGCCGCAGCAAAGCGGACAAATCAAAGAGAACGGAGAAGGGCGTGGTCAGGCCGTGTTATAACGGCAACTGTCGAACTGGACAAGTTCTGCGATTGCTCTGTGTATGGCGCCAAATACGAAGTCGCGCGTTCGATATTGTCTTCATTCGTGCTTGATTGTTCATTCGACTGCAATCCATATGCCGCCAGATATGAGATTGTTTGCTGCATACTATCTTCGTACGCGGTTGACTGCGAAATGCCTTGTGCGCCTACTTGATTCGTCGTCGACTCGTAATTTACCAACTTGCGGAAGACGGGCATTGTGAAACTGCCAGATGCTGATCGCTGGAGACTGTTATTCATGTTGTTCCTCAGAGGTAGGATGTTCATTTGCTATAAATGGAATGCGGGTTGTACGTCAAAGCCATGCGCAGAATCATCCGAAAAGGCTACACTTACTATTATCATTAGCACGGTAGTAATCCCGGTTATACTACTGAACATATGGGTCATGATACATGTCCCGTCCCTCTAATCATTCGTGAGTTCCAGGTTCAAAGACGACATGTCCGGTCATGTTGAGAACCTACATTACTGCTCGCTATGCAAACGAGGACCGCGAGTTCCATAGTGCTAAGCAACATCCCACTCTGAATGAGTACCTGGATAATCCTTCGGTATAAACCTTCAGCCGTAACATCACCCTGCAGGTCGTTAAGCGCATCGGCCGTTGCTCGCTTCTGACGCATCAAGGAGCAGAGACGATAGCAGATGAGTCCCGTGCAGTACCATGTGTTGATTATGTCCATGGCGAGCAGTGTGACCGTTATATAGCCGTACCGGGCCAGAACGGCTGGATCTTCCAAAAACCTGGGGGCCCATTGGATATTGTACACAACGACCAATGCGCATGCGATAGTTGTGAAGAACAAGAGGACTACAGGGAAATAAAGGGTTCGCTTGTCACGAGACCTTTTTGGGAATATGAAAGATGAGAGGAAGGTATGGGATGGCGCCTCGCGTGCTTACCATATGACGAAGGCCCTCCAGATCAAGAGGGCGTTAGCGCCAATGCACTAAAATCATGTCAAATATAGAACGGATCAGAAGACCTGATGGGCAGCTCACAGTAACGCCGCGAAAGAGGCTGGGGAATCATTGGTGAAGATCAGTTCCCGTGAACAGTTGAGTCTACGCTGAATCAGACGTACGAACTGGCAGCATACCAGCCACGGTCGATCGTTCTATCATTATATCGAATGAAGTAGACTACCTTCCCCCCCGGATAGAAGAAGTAGCCTTTGCATGCGGTGAAGACGACGCAAACTGGAAAACGCAGTGAATTTACTTGCGCTCCCTTATGTAGCTAAAAATAGTGCTCACAAGTGTCACCAAAATTGCAAACGAAAACGAGTGTCGTGCAATAAATAGGCAACGAGGCAAGCCATAATCCTCTCCGGCGTAATGCCAGGACCATTATGATGCAAAGATAGGTGTATAAACCTAAGGAATTTTGATCAGCTCATGATCGAGCACAAAACACGGCCACGTACCCCATAGCCCTACGGACAGTGCTAGGGCAACCGTGTTCACTGAGGGCATGTCCGTATCGCCCAAATTCTCCGCCATAAAAACGTCTTCGAAGAGGTGACGGTAAGTGTGCAGAGAGTGATTTTGCCATTGAAGTGCGGGAGCACCGCGGTTGGTTTTTCCACTTGGCCGCTCAGCGTGGCGTGCTCGGCCCGGTCCATTTAAAATCGTGTCATCCACACTCAAATTCATACTCTACCTATCTCCTACCCCCTAAAGCTACTTTTGGGGCATCTGACATCACGTACGTACGTATCACACGCGCCGGTGGTTAGCCTGGACAAAGTTGACCCTGAAAGGGCCATCATCTTCTTACCCTAGACGACGGACGTGCACAACGGGTACGTCCGGGTTCTTAGGCTTTTGCAGTTGCGCGCGCAGCGACACAGAGATGTGGGAACATACATTCTTGTATTTGAAAGACGGTCGCTATTAAACAGGGTGCGGGGACTGCCGGTATACATTAAGCGCTGACGTCACACAGTCACAAAGCTCGTATGTAGCCGGCGCATCCTCGAGACCTCAGTAACTCCCGACAGTCAAACGGATCCAACGGAATATGATATCGTCTTAGCTTAAACCTCGCTCTCTCTGTAATGATCATCTTACTCAATCAACCCCTCTCCTGGAACCTGCACCGTTAACCGGCGGTACTCTTGCGGACTACCCAAAATTTATCTTATCAGTCAGAAAGTACCCCAGGGTTTTAGGGCAACTTCGCAATCCTGCATGGGCCGCCGACTATGTGTCTTGTTGCCTCGATGGGGCTCAACTGTGGTATATACGACTCCCTTCCATTCACTAAAAGTCATTGTCACCTCCACCCTCTGTATTCACGATTTCTGAACACATTTACGATCAAATCCAATGGAATTTTATCACCGCCATCGGGACCTCCAATGTAGGGGGCTGATAGCTCACTCCGTTCGCTCCGTTCACACTGGTATACGATCAAGTGTTTGTCAGCATGTATACTAGTCTAGGATGTAAATATATTGAAGGTCCACTTGATTGCCTGGGGGATAGTGATAGTCCTTTTGGAGGATTGAACCCTGAACTGCAGGTTGGGTGAAGGACTCTGGAGGATGCGGCGCTTTGGGGGAAAGCGGAAAACTGCATCCTCCTGAGTGGATCCTTGTGCTGGGGGAGTGGAATGTGACATCCAAAGCCCCCATCCCTGCAGCTTCAGCATGCACAGTTTGGATGGTGGGGCGAACCCCCCCTGATGCAAGCTGGAGGTCTTGCAGGGGCGGAGATATGAGTGGCTCAGCCCCTACTGTAGAGGTCCACAATGTACCTCTTGCTCAAGGTACTCTCCTGTCTCCAATAGCACAGAAATGTGTCTGACACCCATCTTCCAGCTTTTTTGACCATGTCAAGAGGAACACCCTTGACTAGCATCTCAGTGGTCCCCCCTATCCTAAAACTGTGGCCTGTGATGCACACATGGCTGAGGGGCTTCCATATTGCATTGCAGCATGCCAGGAATCACCTCTTAGTCAGCCATGTCACACTATGTGCTGACTTGATTGTGAAGAGTGGGTGGCTGGTTGGCATGCTGTTGACCTCAAGGTGGTTGGTGATCAATGGTAGTGGGTTGATCAGGCTGGACTGGTTGGTGATTACTACATCCTCCCCAGCCAATTGCTTTTGCTTGGTGAACAGGAGGTGGAGCATCCTGGAGTTGTCATATTGTATTTGCCCTCATCGCCTACATTTGCCCTATGCGACTTCACACCAAGCAAATGCCAATTGGTTTACATCCACTTGCAAAGTGTGCCAAGTCCCCAAGTCAACATTTGTTATGTTTGTTCATTCTACC
>WSUE01000384.1:0-27673 GCA_019633535.1 Tulasnella sp. JGI-2019a
GGAGTTTGTTCCAATGCCCACATTACAGCAGCGAGTTCGCCTCTGTTGTTTGTTGGGTGTTCACCAGGAATTCTTAGAGTAGGAGAAATCGATGAGTGGTTGAAATGGCTGTAAACATACATTTTTCACACGTGTTCAGGCTCCGCTATCCGTTGCCAACAAAATGCAAATCATTATAGCAGTACATAATCCCCAAAGCCTCCATATGTCTGTACATTGAAAATGATTCTCCTGGTGATGGGGTCAGTGAGATGTTGACCTCAGCATTCATCTTCCACATGACATCACCCAAACACAACTTCGGGTTCGCCCCGGATCAGATTCACGCGCTCAAGCGCTGTTTCCCCTCCGGATTACTATATGAATCACGTCCCAAACTCAAAAGTCTCCATGGAATACATAAAGTAAATACCTGCATAAGAAATTCAATGGACTTCAAGACTTCCCGAGCTACCATGGGATGTGTAAAGCCGTTCAATGCTGATGGGTTCCAACGAGATGACGTCATGACCAACCCGACACGCCGTTCAATTAAATTCAAAGGTTGGAACAAGTGGACTCGCAAGTGAGTCTAAAGCAGCATATCGCGACAGACTACGTTAGGGTAATGATGCAGCAATTACAAACATATTTATAAACGCAGTTTACAAATAGACCCTGTGTAAAAACACATCGAGGGAGAGGTTGAGCTCGGGGGCTCCGAAACTCGAGGATCAGACCGGTAAGGGTCCAGAATATAAAAAGACGGTCTAAACCATATCAGAAATGTTTATTAACTCATAAAGCAATATCGGTGATCTTAAGCGTCCCGTTTGGGACTTTAGTTGAACCCGATGTGGCTAATAGCACAGACTGGATTAGCAAATACAATGGCATTAGTGTATAATAAGCCATTCATATGTGATTCATAAAGGTTTGCTTCATCATTCACAACAAGGAATTCGGGTGAAGTCTCCTCAAAGTGCAGCACGTAGAAGCAAGGGCTCACATTGGAGTCGATCCCTTACTGTGCAATCCTTATACATAACACCCCATAAATAAGGGGTCTAATAGGACAGATTTATAAACCTGTTTATGCGTGGTCTATGAACGGCCCATAAATACTGGCTAGACTACGTCCCATTTGAGGTCCAAAGTCGGCTGTGGTCTCTACGATAATCGACCGCCCGCACTAATTGCCGATCCATATCTGTATCCGCAATCCACGGTTTGCCAGAGATCAAAGACCTAAATCCGGATCCGGGATTCGCGGTTGCAACCCGCGACCCAACTGGAAATCCGAACCGGAGCCCTAGATTGATGAGGACGGTCAGATCCGATCCAACTCGTTCGTTGCTTCCCTGAGTGGATGTGATATTTCTCCTGGTATACGTGGGTGCGTGTAGCGGAAGCTACGCGAGAGATGTGCAGATCGACCTCGCGTTACACTACCTAGCGTTATGCGGAGTCGAGTCAGGCTTCGGAAATCTTCGCACCTTGCACTACTCCTCCTCGCTTTCCCATTGTAAATGGCCGTCAAATTTACACAACAAAAAGAGCATTGCGTTCTCCAACTGTTTCGGTACTGCGTGGCTCATTGTATCGTCGCGACCTAACAAGGAGAATATTGATTATATAAGCTAGACTAACGAAAATTGCAGCCACCTGCTAGCACGACTATTTCGCTTCCTAAGCAAGTAGACACGCTGCTTAATCACGAACTAGAAATGTCCGGAGGTTTTATCAATATTAGGTTCATAGACTAAATATCTCGATCATGGACGGCCTGTTTATCTGCGACACATCGGCAGTTACAAGCTCCGTGAACTACTTCACGCATGCTCCTAATGAAGCACCCGGTATACGTCGCTGCATGACTTCTTGATAAACTCAAGGCCGCCGTTCCGTTCTCACGTTTTTGGGACACCACCTGACACCACTTTGAAGAACTAGACTACGATCGGCGTCGCATCTAGCACAGAACACGCTAGAATAGATACGATCAGCCATTGCCGTCTTCGTTCACTGTCGCGATGGATCTTGTGAAAACATCCGACATGAGTCCCTATATCGATCGCGCGCTGGCATGCCTATTTGAAGGGGTTCACACTCAAGCGGCCCCCATTTCGTGAGTAATAACTAATTCCAAATTCAGATCATTGTCTGATCCCTTGACACTCGTCAGCATCTCAAGTATTCCAGCCAAAAGAGAGTGGACCTTAGAAGATCTCAATCTCTTGCAACTCTCATATGAAATGCTCAGTCAGCGTGTCCACCGACATATTGCTGACGCGGCCCAGTGTCTAAACTCCCGCACCTCGATCCGTCGTCTTCCCAACGAGATCTTCATTAAAGTCATCACCCTCGCGCTCGTTCCCAACGATGGTGATCGCAAACATTATCCGTGGCACCTTACTTCGCTTGGCCTTGTCTCGAAGCATTGGAACGAAATCATCCAAGAGACACCATCGTTATGGGCGCAAATCAGCTCTGCCTACTCCGATCGAGAGAACAGGGCCGCCGTGCTCAGATCACAAGAGCACCCACTGCGTATCCATCACGACGGTAGAGACTTTCGTGGTCGATATCACGAAGAGCCGATCTTCCTTGACTTTGTGACTCGGGAGGCATACCGATGGCGATCGGCCAAATTCGATATCTATTCCAGCCATACGAAGGCTCTCCTCCATCGCTTTGTCCCTTTATCGGTACCTATTCTAGAGGAGTTAAAGATCAAGCTTTCGCAAGGGTTGTCCTCGGGAGGTGCCATCGATATCTTCAGCGGGGGAGCGGCTTGCCTTCGACATATCGAACTGTCGTACTTTCCTATCCATCCGAGCTCCCAACTCTTATCTGGATTGGAAACGCTCAAGATTTTCGAGTGGCCATCCGATTGTTCTCTTCCCTCTACAAGTGAAATCACGAATATCCTACGCCGATGTCCCAACCTCCGTGCGTTCGGATTCCAACTCTATAGTGACAGGGCATTTCAAGTACCAGGTGCCACGCCCTCGGTGGCGGAAGCGATCTATCTCCCAGCTCTTACCTCTTTTTTCCTCAACCTCAATGATCCCAACGCGTTCAGACGTATCGTCTCCTCGATGCGCATCCCAGCATGCACATCACTTGATCTAAGCTGCGACGGTCCAATAAGCAACATCCTAGCAAACGAGGATAGTCATCTTATGAGTGTCTTTTTATCCATAATCCAGGCCATCCCGGAGATCTCCTTGGAGCTCTATGGATTTAAATTCGTGTTGTATAACCGAAACGATAATGACATCAACATCACCTTCTGGAGTGGCTCGCCATGGGAGGATCTTGCTTGGCTGATCAAGCATACCACTGGGTCGGTCGCGTGGCCGCCGATCGATGCTACCACCTACGATTCCCTCCCATTCTCTCACGGCGCAGACCTCCTTCAAAAACTGCCGTCAATCACAAATCTGACGCTAGGATGTGATTCGGAACGGTATATCACTCTGCTCTCGCATCCGACGCTCAACAACGGCATACACGAATGGGTGCTACCGAACCTTCGAGAACTCTCGCTCGAAGACCGTTTCCATGACAGCCAGCAGATCTTGGAAGACCTTTCAGACAAGCGCCAGCAAGGGGCGGATATGGACCGAGGGGACGGAGTGTTGTTAGGGCTGCCGATGAAGCTGGGGAAGATTCGTGTATGATATACCGGAAAGTGCGAGCGTAGAAAGGACCATTGTACACAGCCTTGTGCGAGCTGAAGGGGTGATGGGGCTTGATACACCAATGGATTCATTTGAGGCGCTACCTCTTATCTATTTCCCTTAATATACAACAAACTGTACAAAGCTGGTGCGCTACTGTATCTGCGTTTATCAGCGCGCTGGGAATACGTTATAAGGGGGTAAGCCGTGATCAGGAGCCCAGACTGAAACAACAGTGGCAGAGCTGACCAAGCTTGAGAAGCAAGTAGGAGGAATAGGGGACTAATGTGTCCGGCTTCGACATTCTATAGGCACCGTGTAGGGTGCAGAGGGAGAAACGAGCTTGTGCTATAAGAGTAGGCGGAAAGCTACGTTAGAAAGAAAAGCTCAATAAGGTCGCAATGTCCTCATGACCATACGTCACATTCCGTCATATCCAAGTAGCCGACGACTCTTCCTGCACCCTACCGCAAACTCTGCGTCGGTGGTGCTACTAACCAGACATCCCAGTTTTGGTTCGACTGCTGCTCAATTATCCCACAGTGGCGATGGATACCAGGACGTCGGCGGACATGGACCCATATATCGATCGGGCGTTGTCATGCCTGATCGAAGGTGCCCAAAATCGAACAATGCGTTCTTCGTGAGTGCTAGCCAAGCTCGATACGATATCAACAGCTAATCTCATGGCATCGGTCAAGTAGAACCTCCAATTTTCCAGACGAAAAAGAACAGATCTTGCGAGATTTGAATCTCTTGGAACTCTCTTACGAACGCCTCTACCAGCGTACCCAGCGCCACATTATCGACCCGAGCCGTCGTCTTAACGCTCAGGCTCTCTATCACCTCCCAAATGAGCTCCTCGTCAAAATCTTCGCCCTCGCACTCACCATCGATTGTGTCGATTACGCAGATCCTCCGCGTAGTATTATTAGGCTTAGCCTCGGCTCGAAGAATTAGAATGAAATTACCTCTGAGACACCATGTTTGTGGGTGCGAATCAGCTCCGCATACTCTGATCGCGAGAACAGGACCGTAGTGCTCAAATACAAGGACTCTCCATTGCATGTGGATTACAAGGATATCGTCTGTGAAGGACGAGAACGCGACAAAGTGGCGTTTCTCGACTTGGCGAGTCAAGAGGCACAACGATGACAATCGGTCCAACTCGACGTGTCTAGAGATCGCACAGTAACACTGCTACCCAACTTTGCCTCATTATCAGTTCCAAAGCTAAAGGTCAAATGAATGATCCCAGAAGCGCTGTTCGAGGAAGGAGGTATCAACATTTTCGGCGGGAGAGCAGATGGTCTTCGTCATGTCGAATTAGTTGGCCTCGCTGTTCCCTGGACTTCCCCGTTCCTATCTCAATTAGAAACGCTCAAGATAATCAATACCCATGTTCGGAGGGGTCCTTCTATTGGCCAAATCACGGATACACTTCGCCAATTCCCTACACTCCGTACGTTTGAGCTCATATACCACCTTGACGGTGCAAATCAGGTCTCAGATCCCACACCATCAGGGCTAGAGACAGCCCATCTTCCATTCCTTACGTCCTTCGCCTTTCAACTGAATAATGCCCAGATGTTCAGTCGGATCGTCCCACTTGTACATATCTCTACATGTGTGCGCTTTCGTTAGCGCGCCACGATCGCATAAGCAATATCTTCTCAAATGGAAGCAGTCATCTTACGGCTGCACTGCTGTTCACAATCCAGTCGGCCCCGACGATCTCGCCGGCGCTTGAGGGAACCATACTCGATTTGTGCGGTACGGACATCGAAATCTCTCTTGACCACTCCTCACCGCTGGAGGATCTCACTTCGTTGGTCGAGCCCGCCGCTGGATCATTCCCATGACCGTCGATTGATGCAGTCATCACTTACGACGATACACTCCCATTCTCCCAAGTCACAGATTTTTTACTCAAAATGTCGTCAATCGTAAAGCTGAGGCTGGTAGGGAATTCGAACCAATATATCACACACCACTCGTACACGACTCTCAGAAATAGCATACGTGATGGATTTTACCCAATCTCGAGGAACTCTGACTCGAAGAATGCCCCGAAAATAGCCTGCAGGTGTTGACAGACCTACCGAGAAAGCGTCGGAAGGTGGTTGATATGGATAGAGGGAACGGAATACGGCTGGGGTTGCCGGCAACGTTGAAAATACTCCACGTCAAGTGGGTGGAACCGAGTACGGTGGCATGGACAGGGTCATTGTACACATCCTTGTGGGAGTTGAAGGAGGATACTTGGAATGGGCACTTGATAGACCTGTGAATCTAGTTAGATTCATTGTCGAGGATATATTTAGTTGGTGCCTTTGAACAATGTAATAATTGTGCAGGTGTTTGTGAAACATTAGTGTGTTATAGTACTCCAAGATGTGGGGGTTAGTGAGTTCGCCCTAATTTCCGCACACCGTGATGCACTATTGCCTAGGTCACGTTCGACGCAGGTGATGTGGTCAACCAGGTAGCAGATAGTAACCGCCCACTAGGAAGATGTTGAAGAGAGGCGACCTATAGCTAGAGGTAATGACGATACATAGATTAAAGCTTTGTACGTGCTGGAATGCGTACAGAGGAGATGATCTGATTGAACCCCTTACTGCCCCTTTCGAATTTGAGTATGAAGGACGTCAGGAGCGGGAGATGACTGCCTCCGCCCCTGGCGGTGTGACACATGAGACATGAAGTCCCATGTTGCTACTGTCTTGTGTACGGGGTCCGGGATAGTGACGTAGGATGTCCATGATTCACTTGCAGGTGGTCCAGCATAACTGCATGTCCACTCTCAGATCTTGAGGGTCCTCAACCAAGATATAAGTCGGAAGCTCCAAGAAACAGCGAAGTTACACAATCCAGCGTGCTGAAGCTGGTCCATTCCTCCGCTGAAAACATCGATGCTATTTTCCACGAAAAGATCATCGGCCATAGGCCTACCGAGACTTATGTTTGGCTTTCCTAGGCTAGGTACCGATACGGAGACAAGACGATAGATGAGGGCCGTTGTGTGGTCAGAAGATAACACAAATTCGGCTGATCGCTATCGATATGCCTCTCGGCTAGCGAGATCGAGGAACATCCTTTTGTCTCAATGTCGTCCACGGAATTCGCCATCGGTGAATTGGATGTGCAGTGGATATTCTTTCAATCTCAGCACGGTAGCTGTGCCGTCTCGGATAGAATTTGCAGAACTGATGCGCGACCACATCAATGGCGTCTCGCGAATGGTTTTGTTCCGATCCTTCGAGCCAAGGCTAAACCCGGTAAGACAGCACGGATTATGCGCGTTATCGCCACATTCGGCTGCGAAGATTTTAAACGTGAGCTCATTTGGAAGATGGTGGATGGGAGTAGAGGCTTTAAGACGTCGGTTTGTATCAGGGATATGGTGCTGATTATGCAGACCGAGAGTTTCATAAGAGAGTCCCCAGGGATTCAAATCTTTTGAGATCTGCTCTCTTTGGCCGGGTTATTGAAGGTTCCGTTTGGCAATTGCGGGCCATTGGTATCGTATCTAGGTTAGTTGGTATAGTAGCGCTCATGAAGAATGTATCGCCTGACTTTGAACCCCTTCGATTCAGTATG
The DNA here is from genome assembly GCA_019633535.1 of Tulasnella sp. JGI-2019a. Taxonomy (NCBI): domain Eukaryota; kingdom Fungi; phylum Basidiomycota; class Agaricomycetes; order Cantharellales; family Tulasnellaceae; species Tulasnella sp. JGI-2019a. The sequence continues at coordinate 7,269 of WSUE01000384.1, forward strand.
ACAACGCCCGATCAATACATTAATCAACGCTGGCTGCTGTTATAATATCCATGGTTGTTGCAGCGGGAGACATTGAGCACTGGCAGCACCAAAAACGAGGATGTTCGGTTGCTAAAGGGGATCCAATCCAACCCGTACGCTACTTCCCCTCCAAATACTAATAGTGACGGAAGTTGGGTATGTTGTATTTGTCAATCCAAAACGCGTGCAGGTGACAGATTCCTTATAAATATTTCTCTGTGATTCTGAGCTTGTAGGTTGCTGATGGGAATAGAACACCGTGCCATACGGAGGGGTACTGGTCTGTACGCTAGGAAGGCGGACCTTGATACGAGGTCTGAACGAACATCAAAAGCTGCAAGGTATTTCAGCTTTGCCACCGTTATTTTCATCGGGGCCCCTGTTCATGGCCCGCCCCTTCCTAACGGGCCCGCAGTCTAATCCAGTCCAGTTCTGGTAAGCACATGCTCAGATGAACACATTTACTGCACTTGCTTCTGGTTTCACATACTTGAGCAAGTAGAAAAGGCATGGAGCCAAACAATGAATTTGATTATGTTCACTGGTCTATCATATTCTGGTCCCAATCATCTCCCTTCAACTCCCGCAAGGCCGTATAGAATGGTCCACTGAATGGCACCTCACCCCACCCCTTCCCTGCGTGAACTTCCTCCAGCTTTATCGGCAAACCTAACTGCACATCGTCCCCTCGGTTCATATTAGCCCCTTGCTGCCGATTGCCTGCGAGGTCTATTAGGAGTTGTAGGGTGTTTCCGGGACAGTATCTGAGCGAGAGCCTTCTGAGGTTCGGCAGGACCCATTCGTAAATCCCGTTGTTGAGTGTCGGATATGAAAGAAGTGTGATGTACTGGTCCGAATTGCCTTCCAGTATCAGGTTTGTGATTGACGGCATTTTGCGCAGAAGGTCCATGACATGGGGGAATGGGAGTGAATCATCGCAGTTGACGATGATATGGATCGGCGGCCACGAGATAGGTTTGGTGGATTGTTCGATCAACCAAGCGAGATCCTCCCATGGTGAGTTGTGACATAGATAGATGTCGATTCCTAGGCCGCTGGACAGCGCCAGCGTGGATCTTCCGAGCGTTAGCGTGATCTGTTGGGCGGATTGGATCACAGATAACAACGCAGCTGTAAGGTGACTAGCCTCGTTTGACAGGATGTTGTGCATCGGACCGTCGCACTTTAGATCAAACTCTTTGCATGCTGGAATGCGCACCGAAGAGATGATTCGACTAAATGCTTCGGCGTTATCGAGGTCGAGCGTGAAGGAGCTAAGGTGCGGGAGACAAACTGCTTCCGTCTCCGATGTTGTGCCACCTATGACATGGATGTCCTCTTCACCATGATAGGCGATTTCAAATGCGTGGAGTTCGGGGCATCGGCGTAGGATGTCCGTGATTTCCTTCGTAGATGGAGTAGAATAACCGTGTGGCCAGTCCGAAATCGAAATCTTGAGTGTCTCCAATCGAGATAGGAGGCGGGAATTCCAGAAGATAGGGAAGTTACACAAATCGACATGACGAAGACGATCTGTTCCCCCACTAAAAATATCGATGCTACCTTCGATGCCGAGCTCTTCCTCCTCGGGTTCAGTACAATCAATCTTGAGCGTTTCCAAGCTTGGGGCCGATAAGGAGACGAAGCGTCGAAGGAGGGATACTGTGTGGTCAGAATCTAGACCGAATTCTGCTGACTGCCATCGGTATGCCTCTCGACTCGCGAGGTCGAGGAACACTCTTTCTTCCTCGTCTCGTCCATGAAAGTCGTCGTCATCGTAATACACCCATAGTCTACACTCTTTGGATCTGAGCACGGCGGCCCTGTTCTCTGTATCGGAGTAGGTGGAGCTGATTTGAGCCCAGAACGATGGCGTCTCGCGGATGATTCCGTTCCAGTCTTTCGAGACAAGGCTAAGCCCGATAAGACAGTTCATATAGTGCCTTGGATCGTCACGGTTGGGGATGAGTGTGAGAGCGAAGATTTTAATAAGGAGTTCGTTCGGAAGGTGATAGATGGGAACGCGAATATTAAGACGTCGAGTGGTATCAGCGATATGGTGATGAATGCGCTGGCCAAGCGTCTGGTATGAGAGTTTTAAGTGATCGAGATCCTGTAAGATCCACTCTCTTTCATCCGGATCCGGAGAAGCTCTTTTTAACGGGTGACGTGAGATTTGTTGACATCGTATAGAAATTAGTTGGTGCTCACAAACACTGTTTCACTCGATTGCGAACCCCATTGATCAGGCATGCCATCGCCTGATCGATGTGTTGATTTTTCTCGACTGTTGTCCCGATATCCATCGCCGCGGTGGGAGAGGCTAACGAGTACTGTAGAAGCGGCTATAAACATACATCTTCGCACGTGTTTAGACTCCGCTCACCACTTCCATTACTGACAAAATGTCACTCGGCTAAATAACCTCAATTTTGAAGGCTCACTAAAATTCTGATTATGGAGTCAGCGAGACGCCGACCTTGGCATTCGTCTTCCAGGTGACGTCACCCAAACACAACGACCCGCTTATCGCACAGTCAGACACACTCCATTGCTACTACCGCTTATGAACCCTACCTGTCGCTACACGCCGCACACGTAAAGCTGGTAGCAGGCTTGGCGTACATACCAGCCAAGCGCGTCTTTATTCTTCAACATCATCGATCCCAAAACACAGAACACATTGGAGACCGAACCGATCCCAAAGAGAATTTCCGCATCTGTTCTCCGGGGGTATCCAAACGATCCGGTCCTCCTGTGAGAAGGGTGACTTACCCAGCGCCCCGTCTGTTTAGCTCCGCTGCAATGGGTCTATTCTACCGCCTCATGGTTTCCACTACAATGATAGGACTGAACACCCCCGTCAACTAATCCCTACCTAATTTTATATATATTTACAGGTAAGGATTGGTATGGCTACCTCGATAACGAAGCTTCCTCTCATACATAGGCACCGATAACACTACGAAAGCCCGCAAAATGGTAAGCATTCGTTTTCCACTTTCCACTCGGATGCTGTTTTGGGGCGGCACCTGTTTCATAAAGCGTCAAACGCGACATGGGCGAAGGTTCTCAAGGGTATCGCCAAATTATGTTCGGTGATACTGTGGGTCACGGATCCAGCATACTGGATTTGGAGTCTTGTCGTGAGTATTGGTGCTGTGGCCAATAACCATCTCCTTGGGCCGATCTGATCTAGCGTGTCATCCTTAAGTCCTTGGACATGGGTAGGTCATTTAATGTGATATCAGATAATGTACGCCGGGTTGCCGTCTCTTGAACTATTCCGGGGGTGAGATTGGTTAATATTATCTAGAGTTTCAATGTTGGCATCATAATCAAATTTCGCTATGAAACATCGACGACAGCGAAACTTAAATCACATGCAGCTAATACGGCTCTCTAAGTATAAGTTGTGTCTGAGCCATGATGGTAACATGGTAACTTGGTCTATCCGCACTCGATCCGAGATCCGCTTCAACCGTTGCCGGACGACGTGTTTGAGACAGATTCTCCTTAAGAAAATCCATGAGCTCAATGGCTGATTATATAGTTGGTGTTTTAGGATCTCAGCATCAATGTCCATAGCCTAAGTCATCGTTATGACCCAACTCTCACTCTTCTCATCTCTAACGTTTCTCCAGCGAGAAATCCGCATTCCAGTGAGTACGTGTCGCTCATTTCAAAGCGATTATAGTCGCTTGCTTGATTCCCACATTCTTTCATATATTTGATCAAGTAGACAAGGCGTAGCGCCATACAACGAATTTGATTATGTTCACTGGTCTATCATGTATCCATCCCAAAGATCTCCCTTCAGCTCGCGCAAAGCTTTGTAAAATGATCCTCCACTCATCATCTCGACATAAATCATCTCCAATTTCATTGGTAGGCCTAACTGCACTTCGTCTCCTCGGTCCATCTCGGCCCCTTGCTCGCGCTTATCAGAAAGGTCCACTAAGGGCTGCAAGGTGTTTTTGGGACAGTATTCGAGCGAGAGTTCTCTGAGGTTCGGTAAGACCCATTCATATATGCCGTTGTTGAGCGTCGGATATGAGAGATATGAGATATACTGGTCTGAATCGCCTATTAGCGCAAGCTTCGTAATTGATGGCATTTTACGTAGAAGATCCGCCACTTGGGGGAATGAGATCGTATTACAAACGATCTCTGCATCGATCGACGGCCATGAGATCGATCCAGTGGCAAGGTCGATCAACCAAGGCGAGTCGGACGTCTGATGGATGTCGATTGCCGAGCGACTCTTCAGGTCTAGCATGGATCCCTGAAGTGTGAGCGAGATCCCCGGAGCGGATTGAATCACGGATAGTAATACAGCTGTAAAATGGCTAGCCTCGTTTGACAGGATGTTAGGGAGTACATTACAGCACCAAAGAGTAAACTCTTTGCATGCTGGAATGCGTACGGAGGTGACGATCCGACTGAATGCGTTGGCATCATCGAGGCTGAGACTGAAGGAGATAAGGGATGGGAGATGGACTGCCTCCATCTCCGACGACATGGCACCTGTGGAAAGAACGTTCGGGCATCTAAGTTGAAATGCGCGAAGTTCAGGGCATTGGTGCAGAATATGAATGATCTGGCTTATAGAAGGACCAAGCTGAGTGCGCAACGATGAGATCTTGAGTGTCTCCAGTCGAGATGGGAGTTGGGAGCTCCAGAGAATAGAGAAGTTACGTAATTCGACATAACGAAGATGATCTGCTTTTCCGCCGAAAATGTCAACAGTGCCTTTCGTGAACAAACCCTTGGCAGGGCGACCAAAATCGATCTTGAGCTCTTCCATCATGGGTACCGATAAAGAGACAAAATTGCGGAGAGCATGCACCGTGACGTCAGGATACATAATGAACCCAGCCACTCGCCACCGATAGGCCTCCCGGCTCGCCAAGTTGATGAACTTCGTCATGCCCCCATGTTTCCCATCCCTAAAGTGGTCTTCGAGGCAGTACACCCGCAGTGGAGCCTCTTTCGATCTGAGCACCGCGACCTTGTTCTCTCGATCGGAGTAGGCCGAGCTGATTTGGGCCCACAATGATGGCGTTTCGTAGATGATTCTGTTCCAAGCCTTCGAGACGAGGCTAAGGCTAATAATCTTGTACGGCCTGTTCATGAGATCCTCGAGGTCGATGACAAGTGTGAGGGCGAATATATTGACGAGGAGTTCGTTGGGAAGGTGATGAATGGGAGTACGGGTGTTCAGACGTCGGGTCGTGTCAGCGATATGGTACTGGATGGACTGGCCAAGCGTTTCGTATGAGAGCTGCAGGAGATTGATATCCTGTAAGGCCCGCTCGTTGTCTTTCGGACCACCGGGGGCTCTGTTTGATGGTCATGAGATCAGTCATTAATATACATGTGGAACTGAATTCGTACTCACAACACTATATCACTCAACTCTAAACCCCTTCAATCAAACACACCAACGCCAAATTAATATATTGATTCGCGTCGGCTGTTATCCATCATCCTAGAGAGAGGATAGATGAGTCATGAACGAAAAGTTTGGTGGACTAACACTTATACTTTCAAACAACTGCAAGCGCCTCCACCCCTTTTCCCTAGCGCGCCAACATGTCGCATCACCTGTTCCTTCTCTCACCGTCTGATACCCCTCTCTATCAGCTTGCGCATCATTCTAACCGACCAGCTTCCACCACCACATCCGCCTTGTCATCCAACCTTCCCTCGTGGTCGACCTCTGCCTTTGCCGGGACAGTCGCCGCTCTCTCCGGTGCCACCTCGATATCATCCTCTGCTGGTGGTCAAACTGCTTCTGGAAAAACTACCGGAGTCGGCGGTGGCCAGGACCGTCATGTTGTACAAATGATCGCCAACGCGAGTCTTGACGTGATAGAGGAGACGATGAAACTCAATGGGTCAATGTAGGTCTGTCCCTCCTCGAGAACCCTTTTCGAGCTCCTTGGTCTCTGATGGAATCCTCGTAATAGGTACCTGAAATCTTTAGAGAAGTTTAATGAGTGGACGGTCTCTGCATTCGTGACACCAGGGAGTAGGTTCATGTGGCCGAAAAGTGTATACCAGGAACGGCAGGCTGATTGGATCCGATCGTATCCATAGACATGAAATTTGTGCTCCTCCATGAGTCTAAGAACGATGATGGGATTAAATCGTTTTTTACCGACGTGTGGGAGGTGTACGTCAAGGTACGTTTGCGCGCCATTTGTATTGGAGCCTGTCTTACCCCTCGTCTTGCAGGCGATGATGAACCCGTTCCATACCGCTCATTCAATCATTAGGAGTCCGACCTTTGATGCGAGGGTTAGAGCTAGTGCCAAAAAGTACTTATAGCAAGGCAGTCGTCGTATCAATATATTGAGAGGAGTACTGGAAGAGACAAGACATCCCAGTGCGACAACTACAAGTTAAAAACCATGTGCAACTGCGGAGTCGCTTGACCGAAATATGGGTATTACTAACAGCCAGTGATAACTCGAAAGCGAAATGGAGGACGAGGAGGGCCGGTGCACATTCACTCTGACGCTGATTGTAAGTGCTGCACAAATATGGTACATTGCTCTTTTACACTATTTCTACAGCGATCTATTATAAAATTACAACCCAGTCCACTCGAAAGACTTCACAACTTCGAATGTCGTCTCACTCTCGGTCTTATCACTCGATCCACCAACACGAACCATATACGTTCCCTTATCCGCCCTCCACTTGTTGATCACATCATCCCAGTAGGACACAGCGTACTTATCCAACGTGAGCTTCACCTGTTCTGTTGCGCCTGGGGCGAGATCCTTGACTTTCTTGAAGGATCGGAGCTGCTGAACAGGATGCCTAAGGGGGCCCTTGGGTAAGGAGATGTAAACCTGGGCAACTTCGGAGCCTGAAACTGAGCCGCTGTTGGTGATGGGGAGTGAGATGTCAACGGAGAAGTCGGCTGCGGTGGATGCTGATGGCTTGGATGCTGATACTTGACCGTATTTGAAGGTCGTGTACGAAAGACCATAGCTAGTGGGCGCAACACCAAGTCAGTCGATGGATTCCACACAAAAAATGACATAGGAGGGACTCACCCGAAGGGGAAGAGGGGTTTAATGTCACGGAACTGGTAGTTCTTGTATCCGACGTACAGGTCTTCGGAGTATCGGACCTTAGCGGAGGCGCAAAAGGATGGCCATATCAGCTGAGATGATCAACATATGCACTACGTTCATGGCACACTCACCTTCCCATTCTGCGATCCAAAGTGTCCATGTGCAGCAACATCCTCCAGTCGCTTAGGGAACGTCATCGACATCTTTCCTCCAGGGTTGATCTTGCCCAACAGAACGTCTGCAATCGCGTTTCCGTTCTCGTTGCCACCATACCAGGACTGAATAAGGCCAGCGACCTCATCCACCCATGGCATCGTGACAGCAGATCCCTATGAAGAGATGGACCCCGTGAGTCCATACGCTCGGCTATGAATATGATGATTGACGACTCACAGACTGGCAGACGACGATCGTCTTCTTGTTCGCCTTGACGACCGCAGCGACAAGTTCATCCGTCTTTCCAGGAAGGGCGAGGGTCTCCCGATCATACCCTTCGCTCTCCCAATCACCATTGGTACCCACGACGACAATCGCGACGTCCGCCTCCTTTGCGAGCTGAGCGGCTTCAGCGATGGACTCCTCGGTATTGAGAACTTCGGCACCACCAAAGGTGAGCCCTCCACCCTCATTGACGAGAGACTCCTGATCATCGCCAGGAGAAGGGCCGCGCATGTTCTCGAAGTGGAGGAGGATCTCGTGCGATACGCCCGCTTTGAGTAGGAATTCGCCATGTTCTTCCTTGGTACCGCTTCCGAAGAACGCTGTGAAGATTACCACATCTAGGTTAGCAAGCTGCATCCCATTCGGGGGGATGAATGATATTCACCTATCGAACGTTCTTGACGTGTCCAATTGTCGATTATCTCCTTTCCATCCACGTAGAGCTTTCCGCGGCCCAAGCAGGTCAAACCGAACTTGAAAGGCGTGTCCTTCTCCCTTGGTCTGAGCTTTCCCTTCAACTTGAGCGTCCAGCGCTTGGTGAGGCCTTCGGGTAGATTATCAAGTAGGAACATGTGAGTCTCTTTGATGGTCCAGGCGGCGATGGCCTCCTTTTGGTGCTCCGGTGTCTCGACGGTGTCGTGGCAGTAGAAGGATCCTGTCCATCCGGGCTTTCCTTCCTCTGTCAGCAGCTCTCGATCAAGGAGTGGCTGCGTCCTGTAACCTGGGGTTGGTAAAAGGAAACAATGATGAGAAGGTGCACTATAAGCATTAGTCGGGAGGATGGAATGTACCAGCACATCCTTCGTGATAAGTAACTGCAACATCCTTGGGGAGGGCACTGACGATCCCATCGAATGGAGTAACGACGTAGGCGCACTTCATTGACGCGGATCCGCCACCACTAGGAACTGTCGCTTTGGCGTTGGGACCGATGATAGCGATCTTCTTGACAGCGTCGGTTTTGATTGGGAGGATATCACCCTCATTCTTGAGCAACACGATCGCGTTGGCAGCGACCTTGCGCATGAGGGCGCTGTCAGCGGGGTTCTGCACCCACGTCTCAACGCCATCACCGTCAATGACCTATACGGATCAATACCTAATTCAGTAATGACCCTATGATTCACAGACCGGAAGAAGTTGGGACGTACGGCGGCATTGGTCTTGCAGACTTTCTTGACCATCTCCAAAACTTTCCTTGCCCTTTCCTTGATGGTTCGAGCCATGACCTTGTGGGCTCCGATCATACGCATGACCTTGCTCTGGGTGCGCCACTTGTCCACCCCGGGCATTTCCAAGTCCAATCCAGCGTTGATGGATTCAGACAGGGAGTAGACGCCGAACCAGTCGCTCATGACCATTGCGTCGGATTGCCACTCATCGCGAAGGATGCCAGTGAGTAGGTCCTTGCGCTCTGAGGAATGCGTGCCGTTGTACTTATTGTACCTGTACAAGAAGATAAAAGGCTTTAGTGTGGGTTGGGAAATGCGAAGGAATACAGGTGACGTACGAGCTCATGTAGCAAATGGGCTTCGCGTTCTTTTGGGCCAGCATGAAGGGCATAAGGTAGATCTCGCGGAGAGCCCGGTCGGACAGGATGGAGTCCGCACCAAAGCGCTCATGCTCTTGGTCATTGGCACTATCGTCGACAGGCTAAGGGTCAGAGAAGTGCGCATAAGTATTCGTAATTTGGGAGATGCTTACACGAAATGCTTGATGCATGCGGCGACTCCGCTGCCCTGAAGGCCGTTGATATAAGCAGAGGCCATGGCACCGGAGAGAACGGGATCCTCCGTGAAGCTCTCAAAGCTCTAATAGTCAAAAAAAAAAAAAATAATTTCGAGACAAATTTTAGTCAGCCCGATGATTTAGGACGCGTGGAATATCGGCGGTCGTCACGCACCCTTCCACCGAGAGGGTTCTGAAATACAATCAAATCATCAGTGTTGCAAGGAGACGTCGATGTCATATGGACCGACTCACCCTTTGTATATTGCATGTCGGGGCGAGGAGAACAGATGATGTTCGGAGTTTGGTCTCCGGTGCCAACAGGTCGGCCGCGACTTCTTGGATCAACTCAGGGTCCCAAGTGGCTCCAAGGGCGGTGGCACACTGTGAAGAATGGTGGTGTCAGCCATGCAAGCACAGACCCCAAATGACGGTTACGCACGGGAATGCAGTTGGCTGGAGCACCACCAAAGAAGGATTGGCCACGAACGCCATTGGGTCCATCGGAGACCTGAAGTAGAAAGTGCGGGGTAAGCACGTTGGCCCATTGATAAGATAGTGATAGTGGCACTGCTCACCTTGATCGACGGAATACCGAGCCTTGGGACCTACGCACACGACATCAACAGACTGCACAAATTTCATAATTTACATAACTCACAGCAGCGGTCCACCAGAACTTCACACCGGCAATGAGCGAGATGGCCTCGTCAAGGGTGAGCTTCTCCACGATATCATCGAGATCGGCGTTGGCAAAGTCGGAGAGTTTGACGGTTTGGGTCATTTTTTTCTCGTAATTGGGTGTGTTGGTTGTGGGGGAAAGGGAGATATGGGGAGAGAGCGGGGAAAAGACAGGTTGGATCTTCGCTGCAACCTATTTTGGTGGCGTTTTATACCACTGGTAATCTCGGATATATTGTTACGATTGAAGACCTTCGTTTTCGGATGATCAAGTGGGAATGGGTAGTTCATCCGAACGGTGAATGGGAAAATCTCATGGGCTGGAGATGGTAGTTGGTTGGTGAGGGTCGGGGACCAGCTACGGGATGGTTGGTGGCTCTTGCTGGATGGGGGTTTCGCCGGGAAATTAGGGCGTGCCGCAGCTTGGCGCGTGTGCCGTCGAGGCTAAAAGGTACAACGCCCACACCAATAAGCAGAATGGAAGCCGCAAGAGAGTATTACCGGCCGTCGTGGTATATTAGCAAGGCGACTTTAGTCGATTTCGGTGCCGGGGCGGGAGCCGGCAATATACCCGGTGAACATGAGCGATGTCAAAGGCTCGTATATTTGGTCATGAGATGGCAGTAGGCTTCCGGCGAGCCTGGAGAGTGCGTCAGAACCTCGTTCGTTGAGGATTTTGGCCTATATAAACGATCTCTCCGAACTTTTACCTGTGTGCACATGCCCGGTTATTTAACCTCCCCTTCCAACATATAAAAGGAGAGCTGTCGGCCTTGTGCAGAAGGGACGTTTGGGATCAGCGTTAATGCTTCAATCCCCGGAGCTGATATTTATTAATCAGGTGAATGTATAGGAGAGGCAAACCTCGGAGAGAGCCAGATCAGCTTCTTCCTTCTCCTTCTGTTCGCTCGCCCGCACCCATACGAATCGCGCTTCCTGCCTTTAAGATTCGTTGTCGTGTCACCGCCCATACCCAATGACTAGGACCAGAAAACCTCGGGGGCACGACGCACATAGTCGGATTTCGTCGGGGACTCCATGGCTGAATCTTTTGCCCGATCGCTAGGCTCGACTCACGTGGTTCGCAATATCACCCCAGGCTGGACCGTTTATGGAGAACCAAGCATCACATCTCCCCTAGATCTATCTCCCAACCGTTCACATTTACCTCCACTCTCTCTCCCAACGTCGACTTTTCTGACCTCTTCATCGTCGTTCTACCGAGGAAATGTCATCCGAATCGCCTGATCCAATGACAGCATCGACGGCAGCGGAGAAACAACAGCAGTCGCGCACAATGTCTTCCGCTACGGATGACGAAGACTCCATTTCCCCAACGTTGACCACATCCCCTTCCAAGAACATGCCCAATCGCAAACCATCGACTAAGGATAGGGATAGAGACCGTCCAAAGTACACTAGATTATTACAGAGTGAGCTAGCTTGCGCCCGTTCCCAAACCCCCCGCAATTTCCATGTTTTCATTCCGGTCGGTCTAAATTGCGATCTGATGACATCCTGATCCATATTCGCCGATCTCCCTCCCTTCCTCATAGGTTGCGACGCATGTCGCTCACGCAAAGTACGATGCGTCCAACTGGACGCTGGGGAACGTGAGTCTCATTCAACGACGTAGCGTTGGGAGGCACCAGTTCCAGTCTGCTGACCCGGAGTCGATTGCGTTCGGAACCGATGGGACAGTGACCTCGGCTCCCTTAACGCTCGGCCCAAATGCCGCAAAGAAGCAGCCATATTGCAAGCCTTGCATCGCATCGAGCTTGCCATGCACCTATAACTTTAAGGCCAAGAAGCGCGGTCCAGCCAGCCAGTGAGTGCTCCAAGTTCCTGATCTCGGCTCCCTCCGAGAGTGGGTCGGCTGATGGGGGTGCTCCTCGATGTCTCAAGGCACGCCAAGCGGCTTAAAGCGAACAATGGGTCAAATAATGGTTTGGATGATGGGGAGAAAGATAATGAGATCATGGATGATTATGCCTCCAGACGGGATGCCGCTGCTCGTGCAAGTAACCCTGTCGTTGGATGTGCCCCTCGCTTCGGAAGAGCTCATGATGTTTCCCCCCTTTTTGTGATTAGTCTGCGATGCAGATGCGGCAAGCGTCTTCTTCGAGTATCTCTCCTCACAATCCAGTCCCGACCCTTCCCAACATGATCCCATCCCATCGCCACAACACATCACAATCGTCCGATTGGGGCAACACCAACAGTCCACATGCTCAAATGGTAACAAGACCGACTCCGACCGATGATGGTGGTCGAAGATCCGCGGCACTCCAGAGCCCAACAGCGATCTTCCCTCCGATGCTACCTCCAAACCCCCACCACCGACATAAGAATGATGCCAACTCCTTATTGACACCGACCACAGGGAATACCTTCTCGTCGATGAATTTGATCTCCCCAGTCGGCTCTTCAGTGACAGCTTACACACCCCAGCTGTCATCATTGGATAGCGCCAGTAAGCCCTCACCGAGCGATGATGCCATGAGTGGGAGTAGCCCATACACGAACGCTGTCTATTCGCCACAATCTCATTACTCTGGGAACGGAGGAATCGATCATCGTCCACATCAACACTCGACTACGAATGGTGGTCAACCTAATCTCGCTACATTCCAGACGGCTGGAGAGCCAACGATCAACGGATTACCCGGTGCGAGACCAACGCCTAGGTCGACACGGTCATGGTCGTTAACGGACCTGGCTCCAACTCCGATGATATTGCATGTATTGAGCCTCTTCTTCGATTTCGTTTGGCCGTTGACGCCATGTATCCATCGGCCGAGGTGAGCGTTTTGGGTGCTTATGAATAAACTCATGAGACGAGTCTGACGATCATGATCTTTCAAAATGGAAAGTTTTTATGCAGATTTGGGAGAAAAGCGGGAAGAGAGGGATCCTCTATTTTTCGCTTTAGTGTGCAGCACCATCGCCTCGACGCTAGTTCAGGTTTGGACGCTATTTCCCATACAATTGAGGATTTGGCTGACTAAGTCTCGTATCGTAGGTCCCGCTGTCGTACCTTCCAATGGACCGAAAGGAGGTTAGAAGGCTTGGGCGTAGCTTTAGCACAGCATCTCGTAGAGCTGCGGAGACGGCACGAGACCCCCCAAGCAGTATGATGGTCATCATCCGATATTTGTACGTCCCATGACCCGATCTCCTTTATTGTAAAGCCTAATTAACCTTATTTTGTAAATAGTGATAACATCTATCACTTCCGAGAAGGTAAAGATGGTTCTTCGAATGCTGCGGTAGGAGAAGCGGTGTACATCGCCGCAGTGCTCCGCATGCATCAGGAAGAAGGGTATGAAGGTCTGGATCATATCGAGAGCGAGGTTCGGAGGAGAGCGTTCTACCTGCTTTATGGAGGTAAGTCGAAGAGAATCGCACCGCCACCCCGGCCCCTGACCCGATCATTCTGGCTTAGCCGATAAATCGATCGCTAGTCTGAACAATCGACCATGTATGCTGAGGGATGAAGACTGTTCCGTACAGCTCCCGACAGAAGTGGACGACGAGTTGTAAGTTATACAGTCTAGGTTCCCTCATCGGCAGTTATTTATATACCCAAAACAGTATCACGGCCCGAGCCATCCTCCCTCAACCACCAAACAAGACGCCCATCATCTCTGGCTTCATCTACATCAGCCGGATCTGGCAGCTCGTAGGAGAGATGCTCCCTATGGTGCGTCGAGACAGGATGAAACCACCCTCAGGTCATGCCGCCATCGCCCGCTTGGAAGAGGTCTGCGAGATGCACACCAAGATCATCAACGTCTTCGATCACGCGCCACATGAATTGAGGTTGAAATCCACGGGAAGCCTTCGAAGGCGTGGCGACTCGACGTCGTCTTCTTCGCAAGCAGGTGGTTCTAATGCTACTACTACTACCACGCCGTATGATTATTTCAGTGGCGGGGCTGACTTTGATGGTGTTGGGTTCGCGCAAGGGGCCATCGCCGAGGTGAATCAGTTGTTCGAGAATCCGAATGCGAATAAGGAGGATGCGGGCAATGCGTTCTTGGTGATGCAGGCGAATATACATGTTACGCAGGTAAGCTCCGTTTCTTCTCTCAGCTCCTCTATGTACAGCCAGTGAACGGTATGGGTCCCTTTTTAGCATGTCGCGCGCCTTCAAGCCGAACAACATCGCCAGTGGCTCGTCACTCTGATCAGAGACTCGAGGGTACAAGTACATTCTCCGATCGCGGCTGCTGAGATAGCTCGAGGAGGATGGACTCGGGACGACCGGGAGGCGGTGGCGAAGGACTTGTTACATGTCTTACACACGTAAGTTGTCCGTTCTCCTTTGATTAGATGATTTGTTAAACGCGGTGTCCTGTGTAGCATCCCTATCCTGTCTATTACGACAAATGGGCCATCATTGGTGCACAAGGTCCGATTTGTTGCGTCGACGCTCCTGGATGCAATCAGGGAGGCCGATACTGCTCCAACACCAGCGGCGAGGGCTTTAACCTATTTATGTATGTGGGCGATCTTGGACCTACTCCTAAGAGTAGTGATTGAAGGTTCCTCATAATTCACAGGGGACTTCTTGGCGATCTTGAGTGAAATCGAAAAGAACTACTCGTGCGTATAATCTTTCTGCTCCGTTTTCGAAGCTATTTGACTCTAATCGCTCATCTGCCGCCATTTGATGTTGTGCAGATTAAATGATGAGATCGACCCACCACAGCCGACGCAGGCGAACGAAAACGATTGAATACCCAGTGATTCACGCGGATTTATCATTTTCTTATTGCTTGAAATTCTTATTCCCTGGCAAGAGGGCTTTTATTCGACTACTTCCAAATCCAGCTGTTTCTTTCTCGGTGGACGGCTTGTGTTATGATATCTCATATCTGCTTATTGGTCTACAATTTATTGAATGTAGGAGGTTACCGTGATTGGAATTGGTTCAAGCGAGATAACGCCGTCGCAGGTCCCGACTATCAGCCTAGGTTTTACCACTTCAATAGCCCTTTAACATTGGCCATTATCGACATCACATTGCAAGATCATCGTGAGTATTTGATAGGGCAACCACGCATTTCTTATCGATCGAGACTATTCCACAACCTACCATTGCTCAGTTTACTCTCTCAAAATTCTGATCGATCGTTGGTCGCAAACTTAAACATGGAAGGGGGTCCCAAAAGTACCCAGCAGTACATGGAGATACATCACGGTGCTCTGATGGGAAACAAGAAGACGGCTACGGAAGGGACTTTGATCCGCGACTTGGATCTAGATTCGATTGCCCAAGCAGCATAAGGCAACAAGGGCGATACCTATGGGCATACCTCAGAGAGTGAAGCCATGGAATTGAGATGGGCGGCCGCAACATCAGGCAAATTGAAGTCCATATGCGGAGTCTTAGACGTGGAATGACTGGACATGTAACCGTATTACATGATGTGGCCGTGGTGAAATGAGCATAGCATATCCATTCGAGGTTTGCATTTTGCATTTTGCGGGCCTTGCACCACTCTCGCTATATGAGCAGCGTGGCTAATACGTTGAGAAAGCTATAGACGATATAAAATAAATCTATCTACCTCGGCCCTTGATGATGTTTGTCGAGTGGTGAGTGTCTGGCCGCACCAACGCATACGGTGACGTTGATGCCCTGACGACGACGACGACCCCACACCATGCGCCAACAGTTTAATCCGTCAAGTTTACCTTTCGGCCAGTGCTCCGCGCTGTTTCTGCTATCATCCTCCACCACAGTACAGTGCAAGACTCCTTTCGAGAATTGTACAGGCCGAGGTTCGATAATACAAACTGAAACTGTACAGCTACTTATTAGAGGGGACCGTGCCTTTTTGGATGTCTTTAGTGTTGTCTTTGTTATCGCTCCTAACTTGAAAGGGGAGGGATGCCGCTGATGATGGTCAATTGGACCGAGGCAAAGGCAAGGGCTTCTGGTTGAGATGATGGATGTCGTTCCTATTCCACTGTTTGTTGATTGCTGGGGCGACGAGTTGGGGTTTTGATAACTGAGCACATCGGGATATATCTTCATGGCGTCCAACAGAACCCCCAGACACTTGAATATCATTAGAATTGTTCGTATTCGACGATCTTTTCCACTACTCCCTCTTAACGATCCCTCAAAGTCTCTCGGCTCCTTTGACCGAGCAATAGATGTCCCTTTGATGCAAGTTCCCGCTGTTCGAGGATACGGCTGGATTGGTCTTTGGTTTTCGATTCACATGGTATAAACCTAAGTGCCTTATGCCACGCTTGCTGTCGGTGATTAGCGTGCTGTGTTCGGCATGAGTCGCGAGGTGAGATGCAGCTACTCCAGATTAATTGATGGAGGTCAATTCACAGTATTACACTGACGGAAGTTCTTAATGTTGTCAAAGCTGTCGAAATCCACACGTTCATAGTGACATCTTGCTTCCCTCCTTCCCCTTCGCAAGATTTTCTTCAAACTCGTCATCAGATTCAAGCCCAATCCCTGAATCCGTTCTGAGGCGTTTCCGATTGATGGACTGGTGGACCAGAGTGTCCGATACCGCCTGAGCCGATGGTCGCCTCCCCGGATCTTCAGCAAGGCAGTCTTGTATGAGGGCGTCATGGAAACCAACCAACTAAAGTTGAGGCCAGTTAGTAGAGTCAGAGAGCTGCATTGGCACTTACTCCGCCGAGAGATCGGAGAACATTTCCCATTGCCCAAACATCCGCCGCTTTCGGCTCCCAGCGCCCATTCTCGTGGACTTCAGGTGCAGTCCATCCCTTGGTCCCCTGAAAGCCAGTGTTGTACGTGCCAGGCCGACAAGTGGTCGCGTTTCCAAAGTCGATGAGGTACAATTCCCCGTACGGCCGACTGTTTGATTGAACAACAATATTTTCAGGCTTGATATCACAATGCGCCAGGTCATGGGAATGTAGGAAGGCGACGGCCTAGTGCACGAGACACATTAGCCTTCTGACGCACATCATGCGGTTGGGAGCACCATACCTGAACAAGTTGCCCACGGAGGGCGCAATATTCTGCAGGGGCCAGACTTATAAGTGAGGTGAGAGGGTTACAAACCGGCATAACAATCCATGATGCACCGCTGGGGCACTGAATGACCTCGATGACCGGGATGATGTGGTTGTTGTGATGTAGATGTTGGGGATTGCGTGCAGACCGTAGGCGGTTTAAGATTTTGACCTCAGCGGTATCGCAGGTCCACTTCGTGCACAGGGTGGGGCTATCCGCTCTCTTCTTGACGTAGTAGAGGTATGGTCTCTACGTCGATGATCATAGTCAGAGTGGAATTGTACCCAGATCAAGAGTATTAATGGCTTACACCCATGGATTTCATGCTATAAAACGCTGTCTGCAGAGCTTGTAGATCGGCTGGAGGTGGTTCCGATGGATTTCCCCCATGATCAGACTCCGTTCTTCTTCGCTTGTTAGTTGTGGCCTTGACCGATCTCACGCTCGAAAGCCCCAGGGTAAGGTTCGCAATCATCGTGCCCTTTTCCGGAGTCGTCTCTGGTTGGCCATCCTCGATGACGTAAGAGAGGTTGTAGATTCGGCGAAGGATACCAACAGCATTGGAGGCGTATTCAGGGCGGAACGCCTCTGGCGATTGCAGAATCTGTTGCATGACATACGTAGACTTGAGGGATAATCAGATGTCTAGCACATACTACCGATAGAAGATAGTTCCCACCTGCAGTAAGGGATCGGTAGGCGTCAAAGGTATCAGATTTACGGCTGGCCTGACTGATGGTTGGATAGCCTACCGACTGTGGCGTTGGAAGCTGCTTGTAGAACAAGTACATCGTACACATGGCTTCACTGATGTATGAACAGAAGATGATCCTCGATCTGTTAGTCAGATATTGCATAACCTTGTGGGAATGCAACGCCATGACAGCCATCTTATGCCTATATGAAAGCCATAAAAATGTGGTTAGGATACTTCGATATTAGTTGATGGCATTTGATATATTGACCCACATCGCAGTTGCTTCTGTCTCGCCCTTAGACTCTACCTCCCCATGTACGAGCCCAAATCTGACCCCGCGAAGCTGGTAACGAAGCTGGAAACCATTGCGTGGGGTCCATTTGAAGAATCTCTGCTTTTCATCTTCCACGACAATATCACAGGCATCGTCACCCCTAGGATGACAGCGTGAGACAGCATATAGGCGAAATCCGTCTTAGCGTACCTGTTATAAGGGGTACCAAACCTGTCGAGGGCGGGGTCGATGACGACCGCTGTTAAACAAGCTTCTTTTGCCAAAGCGCTGAAGTTACCCGTAAATTGGTGTTCCTTCTCACTGTGACGGGTTGCGGCCGTAACAAACGAAGCAAGTTTAGCGGAACTGGCGACATCACCCGGCTGCGGACCTATCAGTTCTTCAAAGTGATCATCGAACCGGTCCCCTAGGCACACTCTGAGGATGCGAATCAAGTGATATGGGAGTATTGGATGGTTCTGGTGTCCTCTTCCGTGAGTCTAAATTGGAGGGGATTTAGTTCATCAAAGAACGACGCTATTGCGCAACCGTGAATCACGAGCCTTGAACACAGGAATCTTCCGGTTCAATTGATGGAAGAAATCTAGTGCCTCTTCCTTGTCAGCGCCTGCCAAAGCATCAGGAAGGGTGTCCACGGATTTATATTGGATATCATTAGCGGCTAGCGCATCTTCGCCAATCCTGTTATGTTTCAGGATGAAAGTCGTGTCGACGCAACAGCCTAGCGGGCTTACCTTTCCGTGCGAAGTCCCGGAAGCTTCACCGCCAAATGCTTCCGCAAGTGTTCCAATTCCCTGTCAATTAATCCTGAGGGATTATTGATTAGCAACGCCCAGGTTAGACCTGGCCAGAGTTCACACCTGGGGGTTGGACATCCTGCAGAATTGCATATATGTAGACACGTGAAGTATCGGGGGAAGGGAACAGTTCCGCCAAGGTCTGGACGGGGTTGTTGAGTAGCTCCTTTTCACCATTGAGAACGAGGTCATTAAGCTCATCCTCGGGTTCAAAGGGAGGTGGTTGCAGGAGCTTTAATTGAAGGGTCATAGTAAGCGCACAGCGTCAAGAATATCTTGCGTGGCGAGGCACCTTGTAAAGAATAAGGTCTGAAGCATCGCGTTTGAACCGCGGCAGGCATTCGGCCACTATCTGTATGCGGAGCTCATTGACCGTGCATCCCTCACCGACGTCAGGATGAAAAGAGGGGGTAATATCCTTATGGTGGTGAAACACATATCGAGGTCGACGTTTCGGGTCCATGTTCTTGTTTACGAGCAGGGTTCTGGTCCAGTTGGAACTTATACGCTGTCCCACGACGTACGTCAATGTTTGATTCTACTGTGTTTCACAGGGTAATAATCCACATGGGGAAGTGATCCACTGCCCTTTATCTCCACAACCACTGCCGCTAATGCGGTTCTGAAGCGCCCAATATTTACCTATGCATGTCCCGACTATGTACATCAATTTTGAAAGCAAATAATGCACCTTTGAGGTGTCCAGCACAGTTCAAAGGAGCGGCAACGCAATTCCACATGGATTACCCCTCACGTACACTTCATCTTGCATCCGATTGCCCCACAAATTTGCATGATATTCTATACATGTTGTATCATTATCCTCCTCTTATTAACCAGATGCTCGAAACCTGTGCTTTCAATTCAAATACTTACCTAATCGAGCTGTGTGTCTCACTGGACTAATGAGTGGGCCTGAAATTGCTCGCTACCGCACGACCGCTAACCATTTATGCCCTACGATGCAATGAATGAAAGTATGAGGGTCGTATTAGTCACTCGAACAATACCATAGTAGTAGTTACTTGATCGGAACTGAGGGCTCTAATCGGTACTGCAAGACCCTTACGCCACGTTTTACTCTATTCGTTAAATTGATACCAGATCTATCGATCTACATTTGTGGCACTGCACAATCGGCGAAAGCAGCACCGCTACGTCATATATTTTTCGCCCGCTCTTGAATATACAAATAACAACTTTTTTATGGTCGCTTTCACCAGATTCCCTCCCCTCTCCACCGCTCCTCTCACTTCCCGCTCGCTCCGTATCAACCCCCCCCCTGCTCATGCCACCGATCCATTCACAAGCTGGTACGTTCTTCCTATTATCCCAGTCCTTCTGCTTCCTGCATTTGCTAACATCACTCTTCCTTTTCTTCTCTCCACGACCCCATTCCTGCCAGTGTGCCCCCATTGTGTAGTCCTTCTCTGTGATGTATCATGATGTGATTGTCTTCAAATCTTGACATCATCAATGTACCTGTGTTACCACCCAATGAATTCATGCTGCACATATCTACTATGGGGTGGTGCAATTAGCACAGTCACAGTCACATGTCATGATCATGTATATATCTTCTTATTAACTAGACACTCAAAGGTGGCACTGTCAACACATATGCTTAACCTAATTG
>WSUE01000385.1:0-27580 GCA_019633535.1 Tulasnella sp. JGI-2019a
ATGAATCCATGGTATACTCCACAAATTTCTGAACATTGTCCTCTAAATACTCCAGGTCTTAGAGCAATAAAAGAACTTTGATTTAAACGTCCAGGAACAGCATCTATTTTTAAACCTAAAGCAGGCACAGCAAAGTCATGTATAACATCCGTAGATGTTACAACAATTCTAATATGTGCATTAGCTGGAACTACTACTTTATTATCAACTTCTAAAAGTCTTAATTGTCCTTCTTCTAAGTCACTATCAGGAACCATGTAACTATCATATTCAATAGCTTCTTCATTTTCTGTTATGAAATCAGCATATTCATAAGATCAGTATCATTGATGCCCAACTACTTTAATAGTCATAATTGGAGTAACTACTTCATCTAACATATATAATAATCTAAAACTTGGGAAAGCTATAGCTATTAAAACTAATGCAGGAGTAATAGTTCAAATCAATTCGATTAAAGTTCCATGATTAGAGTATTTGTAAACGATTGGAGAATTTTTTTGACTGAAATTAGTCATAACACTGATTAATACTCAGAATACTCCAATTGAGATTACTACTAGATAAAAAAATATAGAATCATGAAGGTCTATAATTCCTTCAAATCCTGGAGCCGCACTGTCTTGAAATCCTATTTGTCAAGGTTCAGGAGAATCATTTAAAATGGGATTAAATATATAACTTAAAAAAGTATTCATTTTTTTTTATTTTATTTTTATATAGCCATTAGGCAATTTTTAGTTACAAATATAGAACATATAGGGCTTTTATTCCACTTTTTGTCTACTCGCGTTACTTTCCAATCCTGCGCTTCTTCCTTGCCTGCGCTTGAAGACCTCGCTTGATTGCCTAACGGCCTCAGGCACAGGCAGTCCAACGAGAGATAGGATGGTGCGAAGGATTAGGATGGGTACACATATTACATTATATTTTTTTTAAACTAAAAAAGGCATAAAAATAGAGTAATATATATTGGCTCTACTTTTAAATTAATTTTCTATCTCTTATTGCCCGCTTTAACTAAAAAAGAAAGAACTTAATCTATAAAATTATAAGTTTTAATCTTATTTATAACTTTTATGAATAACTCTGTAAATAATTATTTTATTAAAACGGCTAAAAAAAAAATAAATCGATGATCCTAAATATTCAATATAATATAAATAGGGAAAAAGAGTTTATTAGAGAACGAATCTTTAATAAACTTTATAAATTGCTAGCTATGTTTTACTCTAACCCTTTGTACTCTTTAGACTCAGTTTCAATAAAAATATCATATCTTAAAAC
The DNA here is from genome assembly GCA_019633535.1 of Tulasnella sp. JGI-2019a. Classification (NCBI taxonomy): domain Eukaryota; kingdom Fungi; phylum Basidiomycota; class Agaricomycetes; order Cantharellales; family Tulasnellaceae; species Tulasnella sp. JGI-2019a. The sequence continues at coordinate 1,288 of WSUE01000385.1, forward strand.
CAGTCAAAAAGGCAACAAAAGATGCGATATGTATGTATTGAAAACCCAGTTTAAAAGTGAAGAAGATATTAGAGCAATCATATATTTTACAGAAGAATATTGTAGACTGAAAGGAATAAAATTTGAAAATGTGTATAGGGGCTTTAGAGACCCGATAGACAAGATGTGTTTTCCCTTTCCTTACTTTGTAATTACAAATTTTTTTTTTTTATTTTATTTTGTTTTTGTTTAATTTTTAATAGTTCTACAATGTGGATAGATAAAAAATGTCTGTTGGAGAATTTAATTGCTGTTTATTTGAATATTTATAATTTTTAGAAAGGATTATTCTAAAACTATCTATAAATTATAAATATTATCTAATCCTCTTATCTTCTACTATTACCGCTTATAAATAAGGCTTGGAAGGTAAAAATAATGAAAGAGTATAATATCACCTCATTTATATTTATAGCGATAATAATATAGCAATAATATAGCAATATTTGTGCAATTGAGGCCTTAGTTGCCTAGGAAGCCTATACACTCAAGTAAGTGTACCTTATTCGCTATTCATGGTTACGGCCACCTAATCTGTGCCATAAAATGAGAGGAGATTAAAAAAAAAAAATATGTTAAAAAAAAGTCAATAGACAAATTAGTAATATTAAGCTAAATGTTTCACAACAATTATACTTATATCCTAAAATAGAAATGTTCTATTTCTTATCTAACAATAAAATATAAATTTTATTGAATGATAGTATCCAGGGGTAGGTTTCTTGCTTAATATACTTTCAGCAATTATCCTTTATGTTTGTGGCTACCCAACTATGCCAGAGTAATCTTAAAATATTAATAATAAGCACATCCAACAATTGGTACACTATTGAAACATGCCCATCTGATCCTTTCGTACTGAGAGGTAAGCCCCTTTTTACTATTTTTACTTCGGAAGATAGGGACCATACTGGCTCACGCCGTATTAAACCCAACTCGCGTACCCTTTTAATCGGCGAACAGCCGAACCCTTCCAAGATCCTGCGCCCGGAGGATAGGGTGAGTCGACATCGAGGTGTCAAACTGGCCGGACAATGTGTACTCTCGCGGCCAATTAACCTGTTATCCCTAGCGTAACTTTTATCTATTAATCGACGGCTATTCCATAATATACCGCCGGGTCATTATGCCCTACTTACGTATCTGTTCGACTTATAGGTCTCTCAGTTAAGCATGTTTTTACCATTACATCTTATTGATCTTACATGATCACTCGGTCTCCATCCGATTTGTACATACCTTTTGTTAATGAAGAGAAAATACGTTATTAGATTTAAATACAAGATAAAATTTAAATTATATCTAAACTAAAGAAAGAATCTTATTTAATGAAAAATAAAAGATCCTCAGGTTTCCCAAATTTATCTCATATCTAAGATTATAATAAATTAAAAAATTAGATATTAAAAAGTGCTAGCTTCGCAGCTAAACACAGATAAATCAATATTGGATATTTTTGATACTATATTAAAAACGTCCGCCCCAGACAAACTGCCAACTAGCCATTTTCTTCTTATTATTTCCTTGTACCACCTCCTTATTATGTTTAACATAAATACTTATAAGTTACCCTATAAATACAAATGTACAGTGAATAAATAATTAGTACAAATTTAAAGGATAAACAAAAACATCAATCTAGTTAAGGTGTTTCACATAAGTCATGTCGACTACCTTATACTCTACATCTAGATTATGTTCAAGTGATAACTAGCTACAGTAAAGTTGCATAGGGTCTTCCCGTCTACCCGAAGTTAAACCGCATCTGCACGGCTAATTCAATTTCACTGAGATGCTTGTAGAGACAGTGAGACCATCGTTACTTTATTCAGTCGGGACCACATTTAATGGACAATTAATTTTGCTACCTTAGGATCCTCATGGTTAAGACCGCCATTGACCAGAACTTCAATCGATAATTTACTAAAAAGCTTATCAACCTTATATTAATGGCATTGGGCAAAATTCGCTTCCTATACAAAGATATTAATCGTTGCAGAAAGCTGTGTTTTAAGTAAACAGTCGGGGCCTCCGATTTTGTGACACCATCGGAACTAATAATCTATTGTTAAAATTACCCAATTACGAGTATTTAACTTTAAATTAGTAATTACTCGATGGTTCTTCATATCGTCTAACTTATGAAGATAATTTGCCGAGTTCCTTTACAAGCATTATCTCTTCGCCTTAGTATTCTCTACCTACGAACCTGTGTCGGTTTAGGGTACGGTAGTAATATATAAATTTTTTTCCTGGTCCTCTCCTATAACAGAAAGGACTTTCTATATTAAACTCATCAGACTCACCCATTTGGGTAAGAACCTTAGAGGCCGCTATCAATTTTAGTCAGTTTAACTTAAATCTAAAAACCCTTTCGTATTCGGCGAGAAGTATTATAACTTCTTTTTACGTTACTCATGTCAGCATTATCTATTCAGGGACGTCTAAGCAATGAAACACTGCTTTTCAACCGTTCTGAATGTTCCACTATCCGTTTCTATTCTTATATAATCATAATAATATAATTAAAAAAGGAATAAAAAGGCATGATTTCGGTAGATTATTTAGACCCGTTAAATTTTCGGTGCTAGACTCCTTCCCTCCTATCGAGAAGATAGAAGAGATATTGGTTATATTAATTTAAACCCAGAGGGATAAATTAAAAAGTAACCTGGACTACTGCGTTGTTACACGGTCTTTAAAAACTAGCGACTACCAAGCTCACTTCATAGTTGCATTAAGAGAATAACTTCCTTAATTTCACTTAATAATCAATTTTGGGACCTTAATACATGCTCACGGCTGTTTCCGTTTTGACTGCCCACCTTAGCATGAGCAGTCTGAATTTCTACTATCAATTTATGTAATTCCGAGATTTACATGCAAAGGTAGGATTTCAAGGCCCCCCAAATTTAATTTTATATTTAAATACTTTTGGTAATTAAATATAAAGGTTTATTGCATGCGGACGTGCTGTACCTCCATAAATCTATAATTATTAATAATAATACGTAGAAGTCATACTAACATATGTTTCGTGGAAAACCAGCTATCACGAGGTACGATTGGCCTTTCACCCCCTTCCACAGCTCTTCGGAGAATTATGCAACATTCAACCGTTCGATCCATTATAATCTGGCCATGGAAAGATCACCTCGTTTCGGGTATAATGAAAGTAACTAATCCCGTTAATTATAATTATAATTACAGTCGCTTTCGCTAGGGTTATTAACCTTGCTACTTCCATTAACTTGCTGACCCATTATGCAAAAGGTACGTCGTTATTCTTATTTTATATTTAAATTTCGACTGCTTCTAGAGTTACTAATTCAAGACTATTTCATTTGTTTACAACGTGTTTTCACCATTTCCTTCACAGTACTATTCACTATCGCTAAATTTATTATACTTAGCCTTAGAGGATGGTTCCCCTATTTTCCGACAAGTTAACTCTCATCGTACTTTTTTTCAATAAAATATTAAATTTACAGGACTTTCACCTTCTTTGGTTACTTTTCTAATATTAATTAGAAAATATTAATCTATATTCCATAAGATTTCAATTTACTCTTATACGTTTATATAAGAATTTTATTTTATAGGCTATTCTGATTTCACTCACCATTACTTTCAGAGTCTCGGTTGATTTCCTTTCCTTTCCTTACTACAATGTTTTGCTTCAGGAAGTAATAATATAAAGGTTTCCCTTAGGATTTACACAGTTAGGTACATTAAAATAATGTCTTTATTCTAGCCCGAAGGCATAAATTTCAAATGATTAAATTCAAAACTTAGTAGAATAAACCTGTGTTTTTAGAACTTAGTCTTCCTTTTTAATAAATTTGCTATGTTATTCTTAATAACCCCTTTTAATACTTTTTGATATACATTCATATAACTGATACTTTTATTTAATTATTTTTCACGGATTACTTTTTAAGTAATAAATTTAATAGAATGAAACAGGAAACTATTCTTAAACGATCTGATAGGGTAACTATCTCCTTGCTATTTAATCATTTATATGATTACTACTTTAAAGTTTTAAATACCCGAGGATTATTAGGTGTCTTTCTTCGAAGAGCAAGAAAATTAGTTAAAGCTGAAATACAAAATTTAAGTTGAGATAAAATAAGTAAAGATAAAAACAATTCTTTTAGTGCGAAAGAATTAAATAAATCTTTCCCTTACCTTAAACCTTTCAAAGACATATTGCTTAAAATTAAATTCACAACAGAAATATTTATTTTAGTTAAAGCAATAATTTCTTTTCTAGCTAATGCCGCCATGATCCCGGTAATCGTTTTATATATATATTCTAAACTAAGAACAATAATTGTATTCTCTTCAGTTTTATTCACTAGTGCTATGGGTCCTATCATGATTAAATGAAATGATGAAGGTAAAACTGACAATCCTTTTATTAATTTTACTACTAATTTAAGAAATTTATTAGAATACTTGAGTATAACTTGACATAATTGATTGTTTGGGGATACTCTAGAACCTAAACATAAAAGATTAGAAGGAGCTCAGGTTTCTCAACAGGCTCCGCAGGCAGAAATTATTCAACATCCTACTGTGGTAGCACAAGAACCTGTGGTAACGCAATCCAGTCTTCCACCTAGTGGAGAACAGCAAGACCCTCTAGCATATTGGGAATCTAGAGATTCTTCGAATAAAATTATTGATAATGTAGCTAGTATGCATAACAATAAAATGTTGGAACATGCTTCATGAAAAGATTACATGCCTAATTACCCTACTCTACCAGAAATAGATCTAAATATTTTATATTGAATAGGTGGTGGGGTAGCTTTATTAGGTGCAAGCTATTTCCTAATTTTTACTTCAACAGGAAATGAATTTTCTAAATCAGTATGAGATTTTTTAAAAAAATCTCTAGAAATACTGGACTGGTGATATATTATCCCGCTGAAAAAATAATGCGTGCGTCTCGGAAATGGGGTAAAAAATAACCCAATTGCCTATAAATATAGATTGAGTATACATTCTACCCTTCTTCCTACATATTTAATGTAGTATTTGCTAAGATAGAAAAAGACAAATTATATAAAAATTAGTGTAGATATACAGCATCTTTAATATATGAACTAGTTAAAATACAGAATACATAAGCTTGTATTACTGAAACTGCAAGTTCTAATCCAATTAAAGTCATGAAGATCGTGAATGGTATTAAAGTCAATACTGAGAATAAACCACCGCTACCAAACATTTGTGCTAAGAATGTAGATAAAATTTTTATAAGAGTATGACCTGCTGTCATATTAGCAAATAATCGCACTCCTAAAGATACGGCTCTTGCTGCATAAGAAACTAATTCGATTCATACTAGTAATGGTACTAATGCTAGAGGAGTTCCACTTGGTACAAAGAATGAAAAGAAAGCTAATTTATGGATAGATAAAGCTAAAATTGTAACTCCTATGAAAATAGTAAAACTAGCTCCTATAGATACAATAGCTGAAGTAGTAATTGTAAAGTTATAAGGTATATTACCAACTAAATTACTTATTATTATGAAAAAGAATAAAGAATATATGAAGGGAAGATATACTTCATTCGCTGATCCGATTTGATCTCGAACCATAGAATTTACGCTAGCAAAGAAACTTTCTAAAGAAATATTTCATTTTGAAGGTATAATTTTATTATTATTTATTGTTAATAAATGTAGAGATAAAATTAAAGTTAATACTATTAAAGAATATAATCCTAAATTAGTTAAACTTAAATTTAAATATCCAAGGATTGGAGCATTTATTCCAATTAAATTAGTTACTTCGAATTGATCTAATGGAGATGCTATAGTGAAGATTAAGTTGTTATTCATTTTTATTTTTTATTTTATTATGATGCCTCCCTTTCCCTATCATTGCCCCCAGCTTCTTCTGCCTGCGCTTGAGGCCTCCGAAGAAGGCAGTCAAACGAGGCCAAGAAGGATGGGATAAGTGATAGGAGATAGGATAGGTCTTGTTTTGTTTTTGCTTACTAAAAACTAACTTTATTTTAATTACTTAAAATATTATTAATTTAGTCGCTTGAATGCCTTCCTATCCCTTGTCTATTCATTAGCTATACTGCTAAGAAAAGACCGTGAGGCAGAAAAATCTAAGCGGAGCATTTTTTATCTTAAAGCATAAGGATACTACTACTTACCATAGGAAGTATCATTAGTAAACCAAAGCTCATAAAATAAATATGCTAAGAGATCCTAAATACAAATTATTTAACATCATATTGGACTCGAACCAATAACTTTTTGCTTCGAAGGCAAACGCTCTACCAATTTAGCTAACGATGCTTACCTTTTTTCATTTAAGGCCTCTGTCCCTCTCTTATATGCCTTTCATCCCATTTCTCGGTTATCTAGCTTCTTCTCTGGCTTCGCAACCAGGGATAAGTAGAGGTGGGAAGAAAGAAGCGAGGGAGGAGAGGAGAGAGAGAAAATTATAATTTTAGTTCTCTTTTGGAATCGAACCAAAATCTATGCTTTAGAAGAACACAGCTTTACCTTTAAGCTAAGAAAACTTTTGTTCACTTCTTTTGTTGTTAATTAAATATTGCAACATTATTAGAATTAGAATATTTATGTATAAAAATATGAATCACCATTCTCTTTTATTAACTACTTTCTTATTAGTGCTATTAAAAGAAGATAAAATATATATCTTAAAAAAGGCCTTATGGTGTTATAGCATAGTGGTTATGCGGGGTACTGTTAATACCTTTAACAGAGGTTCGATTCCTCTTAACGCCTTTATTCTTTTTTTACGTCCCTCTCCTTCCTGTTTTGTGTATTCTAATCCAGCCTTCCTACTACTAGCCATAGCGTTTACTTCCCTAGCCCTATCCCCTTCCTTCCCAGCTTCTTGCTAGCTAGGAGATGGGAAGCTGTCCTAGCCTGCGTTGAATTATAAGCGATTAATAGATAGGACGGATAAACGCTATATATGATAGGATAAAATGTGTATTAAGTATGGGGAAAATTAAAATAAATTATTGGTTTTATTTCTCACATCCATCTCCAACCCTGCGCTTGCTTGCTTCCATCCTTCCTAACCCTTTAGGGTAGAGAAGGAAGGAGGCATAGCCGGTGCTAGAGGGGTAGGGGAAGATAGTCTTCTGCTTGTTTAATCTATTAAAATAAATAGAACAGCAGGTATAAAAATAAATAATAATCTAAAATAGTTTATTAAATTAACATCCGGATTATAAGGCATAATATTACCATAGAAAATAATAGGAGCGAATAGTATAAATAACATAGAAATTAACCCTAAAACAATATAAAGGGCATAACTAGTTACAATTCCTGTATCTCATTTACTAATATTTTTTCCAGTATTAAATAAGAAATCTGAAATACCAAAAGGTCCTACAACTTCAATAACTCCTCTATCTAATACTTTTGCAATAGTATAACCTAATTTTAAACCTCCTCCAATAATATAATTATTATAAATAATATCTATTAAATATTTACCATTAAAGAATGTATATAATTTTCTAGTAAATGAGAAGTCAGTAAATTCAATCATTGCTTGTCCACCTTTTACAGGACTAGATGTATTTTGGATAGATTTAATAGATAATGATTTATTATGATATAAATATACAGCAGCTATAGCTGCAAATACACTTCCAATACTGGGTAAAAGTTTAAAGATTAAAGGTAAAGAGAATTCCGCTTCTACTAAAGTAATATGATTAGGATGAATAAATAAACTATTGGCAAAAAAATCAGTACCTATACCTACAAATAAATCAGAAAATATAAAACCAAAAAATATACTAGCTAAAGCTAATAAAGATAAAGGTATTATAACACTAATACTTGCTTCATGTGTATTTAAATAATCTGATTTAGGAGCATTAGGATAAGTTAAGAATACTAAAGATATTAATCTAAATGAGTAAAATGCAGTAAAAATAGCAGTAATAGTTCCTAATCAGTAAGCAGCTTGACCACTAAATTTATATTGAGAGTAAGCTAATTCTATAATTAAATCTTTACTATAGAATCCAGTTAATCAAGGTAAAGCCATTAAAGATAAAGATCCTATTAATATTGAAGTATAAGTAAAAGGTAAAAATTTAATTAGACCTCCTAATCTTCTAATATCTTGTTGATCTGCCATTGCATGTATTACAGAACCAGCAGCTAAGAATAATAATGCTTTAAAGAAAGCATGATTTACTAAGTGGAATAAAGCAACATTATATTGACTTAAACCTACTGCCATAAATAAATAACCCATTTGACTTATAGTACTAAAGGCAATAATTCTTTTTAAATCATTTTGAAGTAAACCAGAAGAAGCAGCAAAGAATGCTGTTATTGAACCTATTCACATTATTACTAATAATGCTGTACTTCCGTATTCTATTAAAGGAGAAGATCTCATTAATAAATAAACACCTGCAGTTACCAATGTGGCAGCATGGATTAAAGCTGATACTGGTGTAGGTCCTTCCATAGATCCAGGTAATCAACCGTGAAGACCTATTTGAGCACTTTTACCCATAGCAGCTAATAATAAGAATAAACCTATTGTACTAATTATACTTTCATTTATATAGGGTGATAAACTAAATACACTTGAATAATCTAAATTTCCAAATACTCAGAAAATAGAAAAAAAAGCAATACTTAAAGACATATCACCTACTCTATTCATAGTAAAGGCTAATATTGCAGATTTATTTGCTTGAACTCTAGTATATCAGAAATTAATTAATAAATAAGATGATACTCCTATACCTTCTCATCCTATAAACATAATTAAATAATTTGACCCTGTTACTAATATTAACATAAAAAATGTGAATAATGATAAATAAGAGAAAAATCTTTGATTATGAGGATCTTCAGACATATAAGATATTGAATAAATATGAACTAAAGTTGAAACATATAATACTGGTATTAACATAGATACTGTTAAACTATCAAATAAAAATTCTCAAGAGATAGATAAATATTCGGATTCAATTCAACTTGTTAAATTGATACTTACGGGTGAGGAACTAACTCCTACTTCATAAAAGGCTACACTAGCCAAAAGACAACTGATAAATAATAGGAAACTAGTGATAAAATGACTACCTTTTACTCCTATTTTTCTACCCAAAAAACCTGAAATAAAAGAACCTAATAAAGGTAAAACTAATATTGATAAATACATTAACTTCTTAATGAGATATTCCCTCTTAATCTATAATATGCTACTACAATACTTAAACCTATTACGGATTCTGCTCCGGCTATTGATATAATATAAACACTGAATGTTTGACCTATATTATCATCAAGATTATAGGAAGAAATTAGGATTAAAAAAGTTACTGCTAATAACATAAGTTCTATAGATATTAACATTAAAATTATATTTTTTCTATTCAAAATAAATCCTAAAATTCCAACTAAAAATAATAATAACGAAAAATTCATAATTTTTTTATTGATTTTTTATCCATACGGACATTTTAAATGATAGATGGCTTTTATGCCTATTCTTCTATGCCATCCTTTCATCCCTTCCCTTCTCTCCGCTTTGCTTGCGAAGCTATAAAGAGGGTGTAAAGAGCAAGGCCTGCTATTGTAAGCTAGATTGTATTATCCTACCTAAATTGCTAAGCGCATAGAGAATTGTAAGTGTTTTTAGGCCGTAGGCACTAAAGCTTGGTCATAATCTTATTGTAATTACTATACCTATCGTTGCTTCCTTTAAATTGGAATTGCAAACGCATAAAAGTTTTTAGAGTTTATAATTTGTGCTTAATCACTCTATCTCTACCCTATCCCTGTGCTTGTTTCAGAAAAGCTGAAGCTAGCAAGGGCTAAGGATTTAGAATAAATGAGAGCGAAAGTTCGGGTGACTAAACATGTCCCTTTTTATTTTAAAATTTAAAGGACCCTACGGCTTTAGTCTCTCCACTTTTAGGTTTAAAGCTAAGAAGTGGAGGGGCTTGACGATATTAAAAAGTCCATGGAGAAAAAGAGAATCGAACTCTTACTTTCGTGGTGCAAGCACGATGGACTACCATTATCCTATTCCCCCTTTATTAAAAATTGAAAATCATATCTATTATATGTTCCCTCTCCCTGTATTTGATTATCTCACCTACCCTCCCCTGTGCTAACGCAAGCCTGCGTTAGCGCGAGAATAAGATGGAGGGGACGTGTTAATGCTAGATCAAGATTTGGCCAAGAAAGCTAGCGCAATAAATATAAAGGGTAAAATTTTGGATTCGAACCAAGATCCACCGTTACCACAAAACGTTATTTTACCATTAAACTAATTTTACCTCTTTTAGAATATTGAAAATTAGGATATTTAAATTTGAACCATTTCTATATCTCCTAGTTATCCTTCCCTTCTCCCCTACATGCACAGTGGATAAAGAACCTCTTTCTATCTTCTATCTTCGGTCAAAAAAGAGAGATAATTAATTGGGGAATATTGAGCTACGTTCTCTTCCTAGTATCAGCATTACACTAACACCACATCAGCACCAAGCCTTCGCACCCTTAGACCTTAGGGTAGGGAGCGTAGGAATAGGTGTGGTGTGAAAAGTGTAACCAGTGTATATTTTATATGTGCTTGTTCCTTTCCCACATTTGATAATCAAATGCAGGGACTGGGGTCGCGATTAAAATATATTAAGATTTATTTGTTAATTTAGTTAAATATAATCTAACTACGTTTTTATAAGTAAATAAAGGTAATACATATTTAGATAAAACATATATTAAAACAGTAAATGTTAAAAAAGAAAAAAATAGTTGATTTAAGAAATAAAAAGGTATTAATTGAGGCATATTTTTGGTTTTAATTGTTTTTATTTTCTTTCTCTTCTAGCCTCACTCTATCTCTCCAACTACTTATAGCTGGGAAGAAGAAGCTTACATCCTCCCCTCACATTCAGCTATTGCAGGAAGCGCGTTATCACACCTGCGTAGCTGGTGTAGGGAGGGGGGCTAATATTACTAAAAATTAAAAGTTAATTTATAGTTTTCTTGACTAATAATTTATTAGCGCAGCTGCGTAGCAGAGGCTAATAAATCATAAATCAGAAAGTATATGAGACATTGTTATAAAAAATATTTGGATTTAGATATGGGGATTAAACCTAATTTTATGTTATAAATTTAAGATATTTTATATAGTATTATAAGATAGGAGGCAGAAGCATTGCATAGCCTTATACACATATTCTACTTGTAGATCATACTTTTACGCTATAAGAACCTCTTTTATTTTTATTAGTAAATACAGCATAGTCTACTATACTTTTTTTAGTTCTTTTAAATCCCCCTTTTTCATCTTTAGAAATAGTTTTTTTAGGTATTACTCTTTGTGTAATTAATCTTCCTGATATTTTTACTTTTAATCCAGTTAATACTGTAGGTATACTTTTATGAATTTTTATGTTTTTAGGTCCAGAAACTACGTTATAATAATCTTCTTTTTCTTTATATGTTCTAAGTGTATTAGTAATAATAGAAGCTTTTTTAAGTATTATTTTCATAATAGATGTAAATCTTTTTTTATTAGTATTAAAAGCTATTAATTTAGCTAAGATAGTACTATCATGATAAGGATATGTTAATTTATTTAATTGAAGTTCAACTTTTAAATTTAATAAATTAGAAAGAAGTTTAATTAATTTTTCTAATTCTAAAGTTAATTTTGTAGCTGATTTTACGGGAAGTTTTTTATATTTTCAGTAATGTCTTCTAGTTAATTTATAAGAAGTTCTTGGAATATAATAATTGATGTAAATAGTTAAACTGTTTTGAGTAAATAAATATATAGGTTTACTAATAATACAATAAAAAGTACCAAAAAAATAATTTAAAATATGAAATATAAGACTTAAAAGTTTATATATTTTATATCTTTTAGCTTTATTAAAACTATAGAAATAGTTTTTAGTTAAAGATCCTGGTTGTTGAATATTACATACTTTTTTTAATAGTTTGATCATTAAAGCTGAAGGCATAGACGTAGCATTTGAGGCGCTAAGTGCAGAATTTTGTGCCGGCCCTTCGCTTCCTACACCATTGGTACTAAGGTGCGCAGGGATAGACACAATATTGTTTTGATTTATGTTATTTGACATTAATTTTTATTTTTTTATTTTTTGCCCTAACCCCTGCGTTAGCACAGGGGAGGGTTGCGCTCCATTTTATCTTATCCCACCTAGGCCTTCCAGCGCAGCATGGGTAAAAACAAAATTAAGATGCGCAGTGCTTTATGCCTTATTATTTTTAAATTTTTTAGTTTTAAGCTTCTTCCTTAATGACAAGGATCGAAAGAAAGTTATTAAGATAAACATTAAGATATCATTAATAATTTAAAATGCTATTAAACTAATAATTTATATTATATTACAATATCTTTTCCTACCTTAACCCGCATTTATATATATTCTTGTCCTTCCATGCTGGATTGTCCAACGCAAAGATTGCAGCTCTGAATTATAAAGAGACTACAAAAGAATACAATAAATGCTGATTGTGCTTTATCTCTATCCCTCGCTTGATTGCCTAACGGTCTCAAACGCTGCGTAGCAGGGTGGCCGGAGGCAGAGGGAGTGTGAAAAAAGCATTGATATAGGCAATAATAGTATATTTCAATTTTGAGGGACAAGCTGTAGCTAGACACCTTATATTAAAATTTGTTTGATTAAACAGATAAAATTGTATTACAGTAATTGATTCTATTAGATATATTACTGATTATTTTACCTACTTTTAGGACGGAGGCACTATATTTATCCCGCCACTCCAACCTGTTTCCCTGTTTCCTCTCTTCTTCTGCACTTGCTTCATCCCTATTCATATCAACTTCTGCTCTCTCCCCCTAGCTCCCGTATTCCTACACCTGCTAGGGGACAGGGGAGCTGATGTAAGAGGAAGAAGGAGATTAGCTACTCCTCTTTAGCTACTTAGCTAAACAGTTGAGAAGAGGGGTAAGGAGCGCGATAAAATATAAGTAGGAATGATTATAAAATTTACTAACATATTATAGTGGTAAATCTATTAATCATATTTAAAATAATAAATATCGCTAAACAGCGTATATAATACTACAACTATAAATAAAAAATATAATTGTATAAAATTACAGGAGAATTTAATTTTGGTTCTGACTAAACGTTGTCCAGTAGTTTAAGACATGCAAATCTCTTTTAATTTCGGTTAAAAGGGTGTACGGGTGAGTATAATTAAATAAGATACCTTATAGCTTTCAGAAACAGAAAATAAATCACTATTTAAATTTAATATCTAAATTTAATTTTAATCAATATAACTTATAAGAATAAAATTTATATTTTTGAGTAATCAAAAAAAGAAGTTAATGTTGAATAAAATAAATTGATGGTAATAAGAATATTTAGTGTATTAAAGGAACTTTTCCGTTATAGGATTCTATTTAACTTGAATAGGTAGTTGGTAGGGTAAAGGCCTACCTAGCCGACGATCAATAGCCAGCTTGAGAGAGGGAATGGCCACATCGGGTATGAAAATTACCCAAATTGCAATTGCAATCTGCAGTCAAGAATATTTGTCAATGCTCGAAAGAGTGAACGAGCTAACTGGAATTTAATGTTGCGGAGAAATCTGTAACCTTAGATAATGTAAGGGAGGATTATGACGTTACCTTACGATGAGTGTCGTCCAAACACTGGTGCCAGAAGACTCGGTAATACCAGAGACGCAAACGTTAGTCATCTTAAATTGGCGTAAAGGGTTCGTAGGCAGCTTACGCGTTTGATAAAAGCGCACAGGTAAGATAGAATCAAATAGAGGAAATTGGACAATACTTAGAGAAGGGTTGAAATATGTAGATTTTAAGTAGAGAACTCATGGCGAAGGCTCCTTTCCAATAATGATTGACGCTGAGGAACGAAGGTGTAGATAGGAAATAGGATTAGATACCCTGGTACCCTCCACTGTAAACGATGAATGGTAAGAGTGTATACAAGTTATTAAAATAAGTTTAATCTGCGCATACTCTATCTCTATCCCTAACGGGGTAAGGAGAGGTATGTAATTTCTTATATTTGTGTAATTATAAATTTAAATTTACTTCTTTTTAGATTATTTTTATACTATATAATATTTTATGTTTAAATTACTTATTTTAATCAAAATTTTTAATTTTTGGATTATATCTAAAACTAAAAATAACTTAAATAAGTATATGTTCTGATGCTAAGTGCGATAACCATTCCGCCTTGTGAGTATACTTGCAAAAGTGAAAATAAAAAAATTAGTCGGTTTTAGAGCAAACGAAGTGAAGCATGTTGTTTAATACGATAATCCGCGTAAAACCTTACCACTCCTTGAATATTTACTATGTCTCTTTATTTAGTAAAGATATATTCTCTTATTATTTATAAGAAAGAGGATTGACAAGTTAGGTAAATATAATTAATTTTATAGTTATTTAACTAGTAGTAATTACAGGTGTTGCATGGCTGTCGTCAGTTCGTATCGTGAGTAGTTAGGTTAATTCCGCAAACGGACGAAATCCCTATAGTTAATTTATACTTAATATTTGATTTTCTAATAAAGAATTTCTTTTTTGGGACTAAGACAAGTCGTTATGGCCCTCATGGAGTGGGCTACAGACGTGCCACAAAAACTTTTACAATGTGACGCAATACACTTTAATTCTATTTTTTTAATTAAAAATAGCTTTTTAATTATATCGTGAAAGCGAATTATAATTATTATTAAGATCATGTGGAGCTAATCAGCAAAGAAAGTTATAGACTGATTGTTGCCTGCAATTCGGCAACATGAAGAAGGAATTTCGAGTAATCGTTGATCACTAGGCGCAACGGTGAAATTATAATCTAGAATGAACTAACTGTCTGTCAATTGGAAGAAGCTTTCCTTTTAGGAAGAAGCTGTGAATAGACCTTTACTTTAGAGACTAAGTCTATATAATTGTTACTCTATTGTTCTCTTATAGAAGCAAGTGTCCTTATGAAAATAAGACGGAGGTATATAATTATACTATTGATCTTTATCTAAATTTTATTCTATTTTTTAAGAAGTAAGAATGTCCTTAGTTGAAAAGCTAGGCTTCTAATTTAAATTAAAATAAAAATATGGTAAAGATAATAAAGCCTAATAGCAGTTTCTAGCATTAGTAAGTGACATTTAATAAGTCATAGCAGGGTAGCCGTACTGGAAAGTGCTGCTGTAATATAACAGAAATAGATAAGTTTAACCCCTTTATCTAGTTGAATTGGCCTAATGAATTATTATTAAGTGATATAAAAAAATGATTAAACTTTAATTTACTGCCTCTCTTTCCCACATCAGCAGCTAGCCCCTTTCCCCTCTCTTTTCCCCTCTCTTTTCCCCTCTCCTTTCCCCTCTCCTTTCCCCTCTCCTTTCCTCTCCCCGGGGTAGCCGCCTTCCCCCGAGGGAGGCAGAGCTTATAGAGAAGCAGACTGCTGCGCAGCAGGTCAACTAGGTTCAAGGACGGATGTGCTCCCTCTCCCCTTTGGGGAATAAAAGGAGCCAGTAGTTCCGCTAAGGGTGGTGTCTCCCAGACTAAAGTCTGGGTTATAGCCGGTAGTAAAGGGTCCAGCTATAGATCTTGTGATTTCTAGAAGAAAAAGGATGGAGGCGAGCAGGTCCCTTGCTACGCAGTCAGAGGGACGTGAGACGGAGGTCCGAGAGATCGCTTCGGGATCACATTTTATACAAAGGGATTCCCATTTTATACAGATCTTTTATCTATAGAATTAGGATGTTCACATTTGTATAAATAGATCCTTAAATACTCGGTCCTCTGACTACGTAGCGAGGGAAAGGAAGAAGAAGCAAGTGCAGGCTAGGGATGAGCATAAAAGTGGAAGGATACTTCTGTGCTTTACGCCTAAATATAAAAAAAAGAATATAATTTTAGTCCCTGCGAAGCTGCCCTATCCCTCATCATATCACACCACTCGCTGGAATGCCTAGCTACGCAAGGCCCTAAAGCGACTATCCCCCAGCTTCCCAGCTTACCTAACATCAGTATTAAGGTGTAAGGGTTAGGGACGGTGCTGGTGCTGATGCAAAGAATAAGTGATAAGGGGGTCGTAGGGTTAAAATGAATAAATTTTTCTTTGCCTAATTTAGGTAAATATGAATAGTCTATACGGCTATATTACTGTCTTATAATTAAAATTTCATACGCTCGCACGATACCGCAATCTCACCGCCATCCCAATGGTTTGAGGTCGTAGGTACCAAGGCCACGTATCCCTCACTCCTCCCTAGTCCCTGCGCTTGCAGGTTTCCGACTTAGAAGGGGACCGGGGCAAAACAAAAACAAAACAAAAAATAAAATATGAAAAACACTCTTTATAATTTATTGGAAGTTCTTATTGTAATAGTTCCAATATTACTAGCTGTAGCTTTTATGACAATAATTGAAAGAAAACAGTTAGCAGCTATGCAAAGACGAGTAGGTCCTAATACTGTAGGTTATTACGGAATTTTACAACCTTTTAGTGATGCTTTAAAATTAATTTTAAAAGAAACAGTAATACCTGCTCAATCTAATAAAATTTTATTCTATTTAGCCCCTATATTTACATTAATCTTTAGTTTATTAGGATGAGGTGTAATTCCATTTGGTCAAGGTTTAGCAATATCCGATTTCTCTTTAGGAATTTTATATACTTTAGCTTTATCTTCTTTAGGAATATATGGAATATTATTTGCAGGATGATCTGCTAATTCAAAATATGCTTTTTTAGGATCTTTAAGAAGTACAGCATCTATGATAAGTTATGAATTAATTTTAAGTACAGCTGTAATAATAATAATAATATTAACAGGTTCTTTTAATATAACAAGTATAATTGAAAATCAACAATCTATTTGATATATAGTACCTTTAATGCCAGTATTTATTTTCTTTTTTATTTCAATATTAGCTGAAACAAGTAGAACACCTTTTGATTTACAAGAAGCAGAATCTGAATTAGTTGCCGGTTTCTTTACTGAACATTCTTCTATAATATTTGTATTTTTCTTTTTAAGTGAATATAGTTCTATAGTATTAATGTCAAGTTTAACGGCTATATTATTCTTTGGAGGTTATAACTTTATTGAATTATTTGAAAACAATTCTGTATTTAATATACAAAGTATTATTTTAGGTTTAAAAACATGTTTATTCTGTTTCCTATTTGTATGATTTAGAGCTACATTACCTAGATTAAGATATGACCAATTAATGTTATTCTGTTGAACAGGAATGCTACCTATGGCTATAGCTTTTACAATATTAATACCTAGTATACTTATTGCATTTGACTACATCCCTTAATTAAATAAAATATATTTATACATTGTACTATCCAGCAATTGGTTATCCTTGATATGGACTAGTATTTTTATACCCCATTATAATATAATACCTACAATAAATTTTATGCGCACCCTGCATACTTGTGCCCAGCTATCGCAGGATCCTGTAGCTGCCTTCCTATCCCCCGGATTAACGCAAGGGGAGGGGTAAGAGGAGCGCGATAAGAGGCTTTAATACTATAAAAGTATTTATACATTTTTCTCACTACATCGCGCTAGCGCATAAAGTTTAAGTCCTAAAATTATTTATATAGGATAGAATGTGTTTATACCTGAATCTCAAGAATATTCCTATTCTTTTCAGTAGTATTAACAACAACTTTAATTCCCTTCGCTTTGAGAGACGGAGGAAAAAATACTTGAATTACCTTTAAAACTAATTTAATAAATTTATTTGAATATCAAAGTATTAGCTTTCATAATTGAATGTTTAATGATAACCTAGAACCTAAACATTTAAGAATAGATTCAGACTCTATCTTAACTGGAGGCAAAGAATTAACTCAAAGTCCTATTATCAGCGGCTCCACAGGAGTAGTGAACAGACCAGTAGAAGAATATCTTCCTACAACATCTAATTTCGATAAATGATACACTGAAAATATTCCTATGCCTACATCCTCACCTTCACTAAGAGGAATTAATAATGTAGCAATGCTTGGAGACCATAAAGTAATGGCTACGTCTTCATGAAGAGATTATATGCCTGGTATGCCTAGTATGCCTGATTTAGATCCTAATTTATTATATTGAATTGGAGGAGGATTAGTAGTAATAGGAGGTTCTTATCTTTTATTCTCTAGTTCTATAGGTCAAGATGTGTTCCATCAAGTTAGAGGATTATACTATGCTATTATAGATGAAGATGGATCAATAGGTGATACAGGCTTAGACTCTAGCAATACAAATATTGCGGGTGCTCCTGCAGCTCCTACAGCTCCTACGGTTACTACGGATACTTCGGTTCCTACGGTTCCTACGGCTCCAGCTTTACCTGCGCCTGATCCTACGCCTCCGGCAGTAGTGGCAGTGGCTCCGGCTCCTTTAACAATAGATTCACCTGGATTTATTGCTCAAGATGGGCATGGAACACCTTCACCTACTGATTCTATAGCTTTAGATAGAGATCATTACTTTGGAGACCCACAAACAGTTACACCTTCTAATCTTTCGGTTTCACCTGCTGAAGAAAATGTAGTAATAATGCCACAAAGATCAGGTAGTGTATCCTCAGATCCTTATACTCCAAGTGTTTACTTAGGTTTTCATACGGATGCTCTTCTAGAAGGTGCTATAATTCCTGATCATATACCTGGGACTACAACCCCTCCTGTGCTAACGCAAGGGGAAGGGCTAGATGTTACTCCTAGACCAAAAGTTCAAAGTTTACCACCTATTAATACCTCTAGTAGATCAAGTATTTTTGTAGGTATCCCTCAACCTTCAGCTAACTGAAATGATAAATTCTCTGCTTCTAGTGCAGGAGCAGCAGTTGAAGTTGTTCAAGGACCTTCTCCTACATCTGCCTCAGGCTCTGATTCTTCTGGTAGTACAATTAAAGGATCTATTAGTAGTCTTATTGCTCACTTAGACTCTGATACTCCACCTAATTTAAATGAAGGAGATAGAATACTTTTAGCTGAAATCTCTAAATTAGATCCAGAATCTTTAGATCCTCGTACCATACTAGATTCGTTAGATTCAGTGAAAAAAGAAAGTCTAGCTTTAAGATTTAAAAGTTTACCTCTAATATCTAAAACTAATTTATTAAATAATCCTCATTATGGAGCTAAAAGACATTTTACCCTTGAGACCAGCCCTCCTGTAAATCTCTAAATTGGATGTCATTATTCGGTAGGGAGTCGAAATAACCTCCTTTTGTTATCTTTATATCCGTAGGTGGGGATAGGGGCTTCTTTGATCTTAAAAGGGGAAGTATACTTATTTTTCCTTGAATTAGGGCAAAAATGAATAACTATTAAATCTATCTTTAAAATTCTAAATCTTAATTTCTCACTTCGAACTTAGCTAAACATTAAATTTAAAGCGTTAAATTAAACAGTAAATATAATTTTATTAATATTGATAATAAAAATAAAAAAGAAAATTCAAATATTCAATTAATGCGTATATTAAAATCAAATCCTATTTTAAGTTTAGCAAATTCTTATCTTGTGGATTCACCTCAACCTTCTAGTTTATCCTATATGTGAAATTTTGGATCTTTATTAGCAGTTTGTTTAGGATTACAAATTGTAACAGGAGTATTCCTAGCAATGCATTATACACCTAATGTTGATTTAGCCTTTATATCAGTAGAACATATAATGAGAGATGTAAATTATGGATGAGCAATAAGATATGCTCATGCTAATGTAGCTTCTTTCTTCTTTATATTTGTATATGCTCATATAGGTAGAGGATTATATTACGGTTCATATAAATCACCAAGAGTATTACCTTGATCTATCGGAGTAATTATTTTAGTTGTAATGATGGCAACAGCCTTTTTAGGTTATGTTCTTCCTTATGGTCAAATGAGTTTATGAGGAGCAACTGTAATTACTAATTTATTAAGTGCTATACCTTATGTAGGACAAGACTTTGTTCAATTAGTATGAGGAGGTTTCTCTGTATCTAATGCTACTTTGAATAGATTCTTTTCTCTACATTACTTATTACCTTTTATATTAGCAGCTTTAGCTATGTTACATATGATTACTTTACATCAACACGGATCAAGTAATCCTAATGGAATTACAGGAAATGTGGATAGAGTTCCTATGCACCCTTATTTCATGTTTAAAGATTTAGTTACAATTTTCTTCTTCTTCTTAGTTCTTTCTGTAATTATTTTCTATTATCCTAATTTAATGGGTCATAGTGATAATTATATACCTGCTAATCCAATGAGTACACCTGCTTCTATTGTACCTGAATGATATTTACTTCCTTACTATGCTATATTAAGATCTATTCCTAATAAATTATTAGGAGTAATAGCTATGTTTGCTTCATTATTTATTTTATTAATTATGCCAATAGCTGATACTTCTAGAATTAGAGGAAATCAATTTAGACCTTTAATGAAATTCTTCTTCTGAGTATTTGTAGTTAATTTTTTTATCTTAATGTGAATTGGAAGTCAACACCCTGAATACCCTTTCACTGTAGTAGGACAATTCTCTACTGCATTATATTTCCTTTTCTTCGTATTAATTGTACCTGTAACTGGAATATGTGAAAATACTTTAATGGATTTAGCTATACCATTTAAATCTATTGATAAAAAAGTATAATTAAAATACCAATATCCCACTCCTTTCCATCCCTACGTTACTTTCATCCCTAACCCTATACCTTAAATACTGGTGTAAGGGCAGTTTCCCAGCTGCTCGTTTTATAATCAAGCGCTGCGCAGCGAAAGGGATAAGTGTGGTGTGGGGTAAGGAGGGGTTGGACATCAGAAAAATGAAAGCGTAATCACAGGATTTGGGGTAAATATAAATATATATCCCCTTAATTTAATTGGGAGCAAAAGAGGTTATTTACTCAACTAGTACTATTGAATTAGAATACTAGGATTAAGATTCTTTATATTATAATATAGTATATCACACTAATATTAAGTAATTATTTATACTATTACTAGAAATAGAGTATTATTAGGATAAAATGTGTTTGGACTTGGGTTGTACATATTCCCTTAGTTTTTGTGCTTTCGGTCTAGAGTTAAGAAGGATTCGAACCCTACGATTTTTAAAATCATCAAATTTGCAATTTGACTACAGTACCTTTCTGTAAACTTAACTCTTAAATTAATTGATGTCTCGCTTTCATTTCCCCACTATCCTTTCTGGAGAGGGCAAGTGATAAAAAGAACCTACGCTTTAAAATCAGAGTAATGGGATTTGTATTTCGCTGCCAGAAACCTGTTAGTACAACCCTGTCTATTATAAATAATAAGATATAAGCATATAAAAAGGCCTGCTAATGCTTAAATGTATTTTAAATCTTAGCGTCTTAGCCTATATTATTTATACTAATAAGTAATTATTATGTCTCTCATCTTATAACCCTAGTCCTCGCACCCATTACCCTTACCCCTTCAATAGGGCAAGCGCAGGGAAGCTGGGAAGAGAGGTAACTGGGAAGAGAGGTAACTGGCTCCGCGCTTCTTAATTACTTGGCTACTAAACTAGGGATAGGATGCGCTAGAAGAAGGGAGAAAGAGGGGTTGGTCTAATAGGAAATTATACGAGTAAAGAGATTCGAACTCTTACAATTAATAATCATGTATTCCTAAGATACACCTGTCTACCAGTTTCAGCACACTCGTTTAAGTATTCCTTCATTTTACCTATTTGATCTTCTGTTCCTCTATCGCGTTCCTTACCCTTCGCATTTTGTGTCTAGTTACGACCCCTATATCCCTATCACCTTACCCCGGTTTTGCTTTACTAGTAAGAGTAGGGTAGGGAGCAAGTTGATGAGGGTGGGAAGGAGAAAGTAGTAAAATAATACGAGCGTTTAAACTTATAAAAAAAAGAATTATTTAAGTAGGGAAGGCTAGGTTCGAACTAGCTATAACTTAGTCCCAAACTAAGCAACGCACCAATTTGTTTTCTCCCCTTTAAAAAAACCTATGGTTTTAATATTATGCGCTTAAAGGCCTTCTGTCTGTAGTTCCCTCTATCACGCTTCTTATCCCTTAAGGGTTAGGATGCGCAGATACAAGCAAGTGCAGGAGAAGAAAAGATGACAGCCAAGCGATCATACCATAAAGCATTCTACTTTGTATTATTTCTTTATAATTCCTTTACAAATTTTTTTATACATTATTTGATAGTATAACATAGGGTTAAGGGGACAATATAGATAAATTATATTTATCCATAGCTATCCACATCCTTGCGATCCCATCCCTTTCATAAAAATAAGCGAGGGATAAAGGACAAACGCAAAAATGGTAAGCGAATATATTTATATTTGATTATTTTATTAATTAAAATATCGAGAACTTTACGAACAAAGAGACTTGAACTCTTACAGAATCACTTCCACTTCTTCTTAAGAAAAGCCTGGCTACCGATTTCAGCATGTTCGCTTATGTCTCGATCCCTCGCTCAGCGCTAGAGCTAGGGAAAGGGATTAAAATATTTATATTTTTATTCTTCTTTTACTTAAAAAATAGTAAATTTATGTATTTGTGCCTCTCTGTGCTACTTATCCTTAGTAGATACAAGCAAGGAACAGGGAGAGCGAGAAAAGGTATGTTCCCTACCCTTATCCCTCGCATCCTTAAACACTATAGGGTAGGGATAGGGATCGGCCTTAAAAAAATTAAGGAGCGATGATATTATTAAGACCGAAGGGAATCGAACCCTCATTGGACCCATTATGAGCGAGTGGCATTAACCGATTATGCTACAGTCTTTACATTTTATATGTACTTAACTCCTACCCTTAAAGTCCTGTTCATCCTTTTAATATGACTGGGCCGGAAACATAAAGTTTATCTACAGTCCTACGCTTGCTCTGTCTTATTACCCCTTATTCCTCGCACCCTATCTCGCTGGATTGCCTTCCCTTCTCCTTACTCCGTTAGGGTTAGGGATGGAAACAATTTAATTTAGGTAGAGTGACCTAACCACATAATACATTAAAAATGGGCTGAAAAGGAATCGAACCTCTCCCGATCATCATGATCAATTTTTTTACAGAAAATCCTAATTACCATTCTAGCATCAGCCCTTTATATTATAATTATCGGAATAGAGGGGATTCGAACTCCTCAAGGTATAATCCTAATAGTTAGCAACTATTGTATCTTGCCAATGAAAACTATTCCTTAAATGTTATGTGTTTGCCTCTCATTCTGTTCCTTGTCCCCCCACTCCTTACCCTAACTTAAAGGGCTCCTTCCCTGACTAAGAAGAGGGTGCTAACGCAGGGGGAAGGCAATGAAGAAAGGAGAAAAAAGGATAAGGAATAGGTTTATAAAATAGATAGAGCAAGATTAGGAATCGAACCTAAATTTACAGGTCATGAGCCTATTGTGTTGCCTATTACACTATCTCGCAATTTTGACATAAATCGAACTCTTTTCTTTCTATCCTTTCCAGCACTACTCTTACTTCCTGCCTGCCTTCTACCTACTACTGCCCCCAGCCTCTAAGTTGGGAAACTGGGGATAAGTAATAAGGTATGGAGGCCATCTGTACTGGATTCTCAAGCGGCTTGTTATTCTGATCTTAAAACACAAGGATAGAAAGGATGGATTGCGGTAACATACTTATTTTTTATTTTTCTTTCTTCTTTCTTCTTTTATGTAAGTACCATCTTTTTCTATTCCTTTTGTAAAAGTAAGCGAGTGTAAAAATGATACGAGGCTCGCTTGATTGCCTTACGGCCTTTAGCGCAGCAGGGTGGAGGGATAAAATATATTGTTTTTGAACACAAGTGGGATCGAACCACTGACCTTCTCCTTAAAAGGGAGCTACTCAACCAACCGAGTTCTACGTCCTTATATAAATAATTCTAGACTTGAATATCACACCCTCATACTCATATTTTCACTTATAATCACATTATTTTTAGCATTTCTTACCTTACTTTACGCTCCTTAACCAGAACAGGATAGGAAGATGCGCTTGAGGTCTTGCTAGCCCCAGCTTTGCAAGCACAGGCAATAAAGCGTGGGTAAGTGGGAGTGGGAATATTGATGTGGTGTAGGTCTCCTTCTCCCCAAGCATCTGCTCCCTTCCCCTAGCAGGTGCTTGGGGGAAGGAACTAGCTATTAGGGGAGGGATCGCTTTACTCCCTCATTTTTTATCTTTATGTTAACGTTGCACACAATAGATTTTTATTAAATTTCTGAGTCGACCAGAGTCGAACTGGTATAACCCATTACCAAAAAATGGTGTTCTTCCTAATTAAACTACAACTCATATTAAATTTTATTTTTTTATAATTATATGCTTTCAAATATCTGCGTTTGTACCCCCTCCTATTTTTTTTTTTCCTTTAATTGCCTTACGGCCTCAAGTGCAGACAGAGGAAGGAGGGAAAATAATGGATCCGTAGGTGGAACAAGTATTGTTTACATAATATAAATATATCGAAAGATGGATTCGAACCACCAACTGATTCTTACAAGGAAACTGTTTTACCATTGAACTATTCCGACTTTTTATTAAATATATGCGACCCCTATTTTAGTCCCCTTGATTATTAAGCGATGCTATCAAACGATGCGAATAAAGAAATAAAAAGAGAGGTCTTAAATCTTCTCACTTCTTTTAACATTTAATTATATGCCTCCGAAGGATCTCTGCGCACCCTATCTCACACCTAGCTTGCTTCCTACCCTCCCCTAGCTAATCCCTCACCTAGCACCACGCCTAAAAATGTCAGGTGTGATGTAGAGGTCAAAGCGAGAAAGGGAGCCAGCAAGTAGCTAGGGATAAGGATAAGTGAGAGACCCCCAAATTCTTAGATTAATCGGATGATAGACAAACAATTATAGATGTTGCGATAATTTTATTATTTTATTTATAGTCCTTACCAGATTCGAACTGGTCCAAACAACATGAAAAATTGTTGTGCTGCCCCTACACCAAAGGACCTTAATTATATTTAAAATAACTTTATCTTCTATTCTTATTTTACAGTGATCGCTTAAATAATTAATATTAAAAAATATACCTCTTATGTGTACTTCCTCCATCCATCCCTTTGTTCTCTCCCTCTCCTCTAGCTTCCTCACAGAGTGTGAGAATTCGGTCTAGTATTGGGGTAAAATGACAAATTAATAAATTTAAAGCCATAGGCCTCGAATATAAAGGCAGGCTTCACTTTACTATCAATTAAATTACAGTATTACTATATAATAATGTAGTAATTGAAAAGTGTAAAGTATCTAGTATTACATTAGGGTATATTCCTAATGTTACTGTACCTATTAATAAAGGTAGAAGAAGCATAAATTCTCTTCTGTTTATATCTTTAGTTACTTTTAAATGTTTACTAAATTCTCCATAAGATATTCTATTGAATAATCAAATACTATAAATAGCACTAAGAACGATAGTTGAAGCACCAATTATACCAATAAATGGAGATTTTTGATAAATACCAGCTAGAGATAAAAATTCTCCCGCTCAATTTAAAGAAAGTGGTACAGCAGCATTAAATAAAGTAAAGCATAAAAATAAAATAGAAAATACTGGCATAGTTAAAGCCATTCCTCTGTAATAAGAAATGATTCTAGTATGATATCTACTGTAAAGAACCCCTCCTACTAAAATAAATAAAGCTGGAGATACAAAACCGTGTGCTATACTTAATAAAATAGCTCCTTCAATACCTTGAATGTTATTAGAGAAAAGTCCTAATATAACTATACTCATATGTCCTATACTTGAATAAGCTACATATCCTTTAGTATCTATTTGTCTTATAGTAGCTAAAGATGAATAAACTAAAGTAATTATAGCTACAGTCTGAACTAAAGGAGAAAAATATTGTGTAGCATCAGGCAAGATATCAATTAAAACTCTTAAATATCCATAAGTTGCTAATTTTAAAATTACAGCAGCTAGTATAATACTTCCAGCTAAAGGTGATTCAGCATGAGCTCTAAATAATCAAATATAAAATGGAGCTAAAGGAGTTTTAACAGCAAAACTTAAGAAAAATGCTAATCATAAGATTTTTTGACTTTCTAAGCTAATTTCTACTAAACTAATTAATTTGAAATCTGTAGATCCTACATTTCCATAAATTACTAATATTGCTAATAACATAAATAATGAACCAGCTAATGTATATAAG